>JANHFT010002064.1:151624-167438 GCA_032467955.1 Pseudoxenodon macrops
TACACGGGACTCAGCGAACCACACTCGCTTCTTGCACTTGCAAGCTGCGGAGCCCCCCCCATCACCCTTATGCGCCTCACTCTCTGGAAGGACCACGCCGCTGCCAAAGAAGCATTGCAGCATTACAGTAGGCTGTTAGCTCCCTTCCCTACGGCCTGATATACTTCCCTGCCTTCCACGTAGCCTTCCGCTTGCCTGTCTTCGTAAGCTGGCCACTGGGACGGCCGCGTGGAAGGCAGGGAAGCATGGCAGGACTGCAGGCCATAGGGAAGGCAGTAGGGAAGGCAGGTAGGGATGGGGGGGGCACAGGGGCAGATAGGTGGGCTGCGACTTTGCAGGCTTACCTGGCAGGCAGATCAGGGGCTCAGTGCTTCAGGCAGGCAAGCTACAGAGCACAGACTGGGCGGGGCAGGACCAGCAAGCGGTGAGTAGGGGACCAGTTCAGGGGTGGTAATGGTTTGGGCGAACCAGGCCACATGGCTCCTAATGGTTCTACCGAACCGGACCGAACTGGTAGGATTTCACCCCTGATGTAACCTTTGGGTGACAGGAATTGAACTGCCTTTTCTTTATCTCAGGTGCAGTTACTAGCTTCTAAATTAATTATTCTTTGTCACATGAACCACAAACTAGTCGAATTAAGGCAGTTGTCTATATCCAGCTGGAATTTATAGTGTTACGAAGCTCCGTCCTAAGCAGTTTCATGACAATGAAGACCTTGAAAAGTTAAATGAGACTTATAGCTTAATAATTAAAGTGAGCCCCAAATGCTCTATTTCAGTTACGTTGTGTCTGTGCAACAATTTGCTGCTGATAAAATATTACCCATCTGCCTTTGATAAAATGCTGTTAACATCATTGTCCCACAGTTCCCTGAAGGGCTCTGTAGGAGACAAGGCTTTAATGTTTATTTGGGCTTTCATGTGAGGAGTGGTTGGAGCATTCTGCACTACTGAAGTGACAGAAGAGAGAGAGAGAGAAAGAGAAATCCTGTCAGCACAAAGCACTCTATCAGAAGATGCAGTTTGTAATATAGGGGAGGTACTGAATTAATCTTTAGATTAAACATTTTGAGGACTTTGAGCAATTCTGTACCTTGTAGCATTCCTTCCCAGTAAATGCTTTAGGCCGTTTTCTTTTCTCTTTCACTCTTTTTTTTAAATGAGATTTAGCCATGCTGATTAACAATACAATAAAGTTTGGGGAAGGTTGAGGCAATCTGTATTATGAAAACTCTCTTAAAGTGTAGATGGATTCCATTCCTTCTTTATTCACTTGCACTTCTTGCCTGTGGAACCATTGATAAATTATGTGCTCAGAATTATCTCAGTGATTGCCTTGCACAGTTTATGCAGCAGCTTTGGCACAAAGGCCCTAGCTTGTATTATGCCAGAGTTCCCTGCGATGTTAAAATGAAGAACTCTGGCTTATTCTCAGTTATTTAATGAGAAAATGAAGATGGGATGTAATAAGGGGGGGGGAGAGTATGCAGAAAGCTATATCAAAATCAAGGTCATAGTCAGATGCTGATATTTTTAGAGTGTATTTCATGCTGAACTTTGAAAGATTTTTAACTTTGCAGTTGCTTTATGAACCTGAACATATGTTTTAAACTGAGAAAAAAAGTTATTTTGTACTGGATTTTTATATATTAGTGGAATTATTTCGTGGCTGAAAAGCAAATTGCATCGAACATGGCTCAGAGAAGTATAATGCTTTATTGGGAATGTATGCCTCCAATGATCATAAAGTCATTTTTTATGAAGAACGTATAGAGAGATTAATAGACTTTTCTTATAAAAATTGGAGTTTGATGGAAGATTGGAATGGAGTGATCAGAATTGGAGAGAACGTCTGAGAAAAATATTAAAATTACTTAAAGTTTTTTTATTTGATTTGATGAACAATTAAAGGTTGGTTGACATATGGAGACAAAAAATGGGTGTTCAAGAATGTATATTTTTCTGAAATATATAAAATGTTTTCAAGAATACATATGATTTGGATTGGATTGGCTACTAAAGTAGAGACTTTTTTAGATCATAATCCTGTGAGTGGTTTATAAAAGAAAATCTAGCTCTTTTAGATTGAGATTGAATGAAATGTTACAGAAATAAGTAATTGTAAAAAAACAAAAAAAAATTGAAAATAATTTAAATAAAGGCAGTGATCTGAAAGTGATTTGGGATGCAAGTAAAGACTTTATTAGAATGTTGTTAGATATAGCATAACTCTGAACTTCATAACAGGCAAGAGAAAACAAATGAGACATTATGTGATAGAAAGAAAAATAAAAAGATTTAAGGAACTATTCCAAGAATACAAGTATCTCCAACAAAGTAACATTTTATAGGCACACTTATCTATGTAAGTTAAGTGGAAATTGAATTATTCAAAGCAAAGAAATTTTAGAATTTGTGAATATACCAGGGAAATGGCTGGTTTATAAAGAGAAAGAGAAAAGAAAATGATATTGAAGCTATTAGAGGGATATACTATATTGATAGACAATGTGGTTATACAAAAATATTTTACAAATATTACTGTAGCTTGCATAAATGATACAATTTATTCTGGAGAGATGAATAATGATTTACTGAGGATTAGAAAAGAACAAATTTCAATTGGCTTGTAACAATAAATGAAGTTTAAAACGCCTTAATCCAGGAAAGGTATTTGGACCAGATGAATTATCGAATTTATATTGTAAGTGCTTTGAGGATAAACTTTTATAATCTTTACAAAACACATTCAATCCTATTCTACAGGGAGAAAGGATGTCAGAGACATGGAAACAAGCTAATATAACATTAATACCTAAAGAGAGTCAAGATTTGACTCTAGCAAGAACTTACAGAACATCATTATTAAATAATGACTCCATGTTATTTACAATGATTTTAATTGAGACTGAAATTAATTTTACAAGAACATATTCATTAGGATCAGTGTGAGTTTTTACCCAAAAGACAGTTCCGGGATAATTTTAGAGCTTTGTGGGATGTTTTAGAATATTTGGAACATGATGAAAAATAAGGCACATTGATCTTTAGTGGCAGAGAAGGCTTTTCACAATTCGAACTGGACTTTCTCATGTAAGTTTTTGGAAGATAATAATTTTGAAGAGAATTTTATAAAATGGGAGAAATTGATTTATATTTCACAAGACAACAAAAATAATTGTTAATGGTGATTTGATCCAACCATAGGAGATATAAAAAGGAACAATGAAAGGTTGCCCATTGTTCCCTCTTTAGTTCCTGAAGCATTGAATACCGACACCAGACAAGATGAGAGAATTGTGGGCATGAATATATATATTTTAAGAAGATATAAAATTAGGAGCTTGTATGGATGATGTGGTGTAGTTCTGGAAAACCCCTTAAAGGAATATAATTATTAATGAATAAATTAAAATAATTTGATGCATTAGTAGGTTTTAATAAACAGAAGACAAAGCTGTTAAAATATGACAATACAATATCAAATGAAATAGATGAACTGGGTTTTAAAAATGGGTTTTAAAATTGAGAAGAAGATTAAATATTTGAGCATTATTATGACAAATATGAATTGTATGCTATTTCAAAACAATTTTGTTAAGAAATGGAATGAAGTTTTAAAAAAAAGACAGGAGAAATTACAGTTGTCATTGTTGGGGACAATTTCTGTGGTTAAAATGCATCAATTCCAGTGGTGGGTTTCATTTTTTTTTACTACTGGTTCTGTGGGTGTGCTTGGTGGGTGTGGCTTGGTGGGCGTGGCAGAGGAAGGATACTGTAAAATCTCTATTCCCACCCCACTCCTGGGGAAGGTTACTGCAAAATCCCCATTTCCTCCCGATCAGCTGGGACTCAGGAGGCAGAGAATAGATGAGGGCGGGGCCAGTCAGAGGTGGTATTTACCAGTTCTCCAAACTACTCAAAATTTCTGCTAACGGTTCTCCAGAGCTGGTTAGAACCTGCTGAATCCCACCTCTGATGTGATCCCAGGAGGCTGCACCCATTCTACATGCATGCCTGTTGCCAAATGTCTGGTTTTTGATCCTGTGACCATGGGGATTCTATGACGGTTGTAAGTGTGAGCACCGGTTGTAAGTGACTTTTTTCAGCACCGTCATAAACAAATGGTTGTAAGTCGAGGACTGCCAGAAAATGGCCATGAATTGTTCTCTGTCACCCAAGAATGAACAACATAGAACTTACAGTTTTACATTTCAGGACTGGATGTTGGAAAAATTCCAATGATGGATTTCTTTAGTTACCAGGCTGATTTTCTTTTTTTTTAGATATTAGGAAGATATATATCGTACTACCATGTTTTTAATTTATTACGGAAAGGCAAGGATAAGTGAAACAATGTTTTCAAATGGAGGGTTTCTAATCATTGGTCAGAGAATTTAGTTTCCATTCCTTACTGGGGGTTTTTTTTCTTGGTAAGGAAAAAAAACAAAACAAAGTAGTGGGCAAATGCAAATGACGACATCTGGACTCCAGAAAATCCCATCCTCCCATGATCGATCAGACCAGACCTGAACTGCTTCTTCCCTATTGACTGACTGCACATCTCCATGTTTCAGACAGTAGCTTTGTTATCTCTGCTTCAGGGACCTTGAAAGCTCAGGATTTATTTCATGCAAACCATTTGCTCTGCCAGTTATTTACAAACCCTCCCTAAGACCATTTCTAAGAGCAAGAACTTAGTCCTTATGCTGATTACGGTGAAGGTTATGCTGAAGTATAATCAAGATTGACTGATTTATACTATTTGCTGAAATGCAGCTTCTATTATAAATAATAGATTAGCCTTTCTCTGCAGGAAACAGAATCAAATGTATCCAGAAATAAGCAAGTCTTCAAAATGTTCCTAATTATTGGGAAACTAGATAAGGTATACACATGCAACAGCACTCAGATATTGATCCTAAAGCCCAGGCAGGCTCCTGTAGATTATAGGCTACTGGTACCCTTGAGATAAACAGCACAAAATCATCAAAGAGTTTGGAAGATAATACCAGCCCGCCCCTTAAATTAGAACATTTTTGGTCCAGAATACATAAACAAAGCCTGTGTCCAACAAGTGTTTTGGTTGTAGACTCTGCTCTAAATATAGTTCTGGACAATCATATTTATTATAATAGTCAAATATTTAGCTATGACATATGGTATCAAGATTTCTCCACGTAAGAGATCAAATTAAGTTGTTAAAAGGCATGCTGGCTACATGGCTTCTATGAAAAGCACAGAGTTCAAATTGCATCATGCTCTTGAAAAGGAGTGCCACTAATTCCAGAGAAAGATGTACATCTCCATCCAGTCAGCAGATTTTTCTATCAATTCTTCTATCCTTCAGATTAAATTCCAGCTTCTTTCTCTTCACCCTCCCCACAAGCTGCTTCCAAATCCCTACTCAGAGTTTCTACTACCTTTGCAAGACTAGGGAAGAAGCTATAAGTTATCCCCATATTGCTAACACTTTATCCAGACCTTGATCATTAATGTCTGATTATTTCAGTCAATGGTTCCATGTAGACACTCAAAATATAGATAAGATAGAGGACTTCAAATGCTAAGAAACCATGCAATGGGTTTTCCTTGGCACTGGCTTCAGAATTCCTCTAAATAGGATTGAAGTCAATGTAAAAAACAACAGTATGCCTCAAACGCTGAAAAAATCTCCTGGAAAGTTATTAAAACTACTGTAATAGCTGTGAAAGCTGTAGTGGGATTTAGGAAAACAACAGTTTTTCAGATTTTCCCTATCCATTTCCCAACATAAATCAGCTACCAAGAATATGGTTGGAATGAAACCTGCCCTACTGTTCTATCCCTGACATTTCTATGGCCGTATATATACACTGCTACCTTGCCTTAAACTAAAGACTCTGCTATTTTTTTCCTGAGAAGAATAGAGTGTAGAAGAGCACAGAGATAGCTTTGAAGAAAGCATAGCCATGAAAGAGAGGAAAAAATCTGGAAGATCCTGGTTGATGAGTCAAACTTGAGGCCCGCGGGCCGGATGTATCATGCACTGGCCACAACCACGCCCAATTTAGCAAGGGGGGGGGAAGTCACAATACCTCATGTGACAATGTAATCAGAGACGGGTTCCTACCGGTTCTATAGAAATGGTAGTAACATGGCGATGACGTCACAGAGCCGGTCCTGTCTGTGACTCCGTGGGCACCATCTTGGATTTTGCTTCTGCGCACGTGCAGAAGCAAACCTGCGCGACCCTGAGTGAACCGGCAGTAAAAATATCCAGAACCCACCCCTGAAACTAATCTGATCAATAATCAATAGTTCTACTGAAGGGGCCAGTTGTGTTGATTAGAACAATCCAAAGTAAGAGATTCCTTTCCCAGGGAGGGAAAAGAGAAAGAAACAGGAAATCTTTGCACATGTAAGGTGGAAAACATTTGCTTGTTAGAAGCAGAGCTGGAGCAATTTCTCTGATGAAATTCTGCAACTGCTTTAGGTTTAAAATAAATTCTTCAGATGCCACACAAACAAACAAACAAACAAAAATTCCATATCTGCAGCCAAGGACTTTTATACCTAGTGATAATTCTTTGGCATGCCACACTCTGCTAAACAAATAATTCCCTCACCACTGTCAAACTACTTACTAAGACTGCATTAGTATTACTATTCTCATCGTTCATATCACCATCTCCTCGCACTTATGACTGTAGGACTGTAACTTGTTGCTTGTATCCTATTACTTTTATTGATATTGTTTCCTGATTGCTTATTTGTACACTATGACTATCATTACCTTATGATTCTTGACAAATGTATCTTGTATTTTATGTACACTGAGAGCATATACACCAAAGACATATTCCTTGTGTGTCCAATCACACTTGGCCAATAAAGAATTCAATTCAATTCAATTCAATTCTATTCAATTCTATTCTATTCTATTTTCTCCACTTTTTGTTTAAAAGAGGCATACTGTAATCATTTTTTCCTAGGCAAAATATATAGTTCAATGAAACTCATCCCAAAGCAAATTACTTTCACTGGTTGATCTCCACAATTATTTTAAAGCCAGCAGGTTTTCACACACTAAGGCAAAACTGTTCTTTCAAAAGAGCAATGATAGGAAATGATACTGGAGTTAAGCTAGTATCCTAGTTTATCCATAGTTAACACTATGTTATTCCTTGAGACAGTTGCTAACTGTATGTCTCTGATGCCAGAGATCTTCAAGACTTAGCTTGAATTTTAAAACTTTCCCTGAACAGCTGAATTCGACAGACCCAAATTCCATCCAAATTATGCCCTCAAATAGCCTCTAAATCACATGGCTGTTTCAGGTCATTCCTTTCTGAATCTTTTCTAGATAAAATACTATTTTACTCTGCCTCTATTTGTATGCTGCCCATGTTTTATGAAATAGTTGAATATGACATGCATAGATAGCCCAGTTTTCTGCTGGGCTAATTCTATTTCAGTAAAGACTGAAAAAAATTATCACATGGACTGTCCTATATTCTTTTCACCTATTACTAAAAATGGTAATATCTAACTTCTAGATTTAAAGCAGGACTGGGCAGCCTGAGGATCAGATTACCTACTAGCCCACAACTCTCTCTCCTTCTCTTTTTGTAATCCTATATTCCCATAACAATAAATCCCAAAAGGCGGTTTCCTGACAATCTTAAGATGGAAAATATACAACATATGTAATACAGTAAAGCCTCAATTTAGCAGAACCCCATGCTACAAACCTCACATTTAACAGACCCAATTTCCATCCTAATTGTGCCCTAAAGTAAGGGATGAGTCAGTAGTAGTCTGGATGAGGCAGTTAAATTGATGCAATTTTACAGCACCCCCTAGCAAGTTGCATCATTTATTTAATGACCTCAGTATGCAAATTGATGCAAATATCATGATATTTGCACCAATGTATATAATGTACATTAAACGAAACTCTGGGCTGAGTTTAAATCAGTGCCACCATATTCTTGCTGAGTAGTCAAGATTTACACAAGGGGTTCTTTATCATTCCCCCACACTGGCATATGGGAATGTGGCCAGCCAATCCAACCCTAGCTTCTCCCCTTACCTCATATTCAGGAATACAATAATAATTCATACTATCTAAATCTCATGAGTTGGTGAATCTTAATACCACATTACGCTTTCAATATCCATCATTTAGAATTTTTTGGAACATATTAGAATCAGCTATTAAAGTGACCAGCAAGCCATTTTGAGGCTTTTCCTGTGTTTTGAGAGGAGAAGAAACATGATACTTCAAAAGTCATCAAAAGTAATCACCATCAACTCACTGCCTTACTTTATCATACTTTATTTATTTGGCTAATTGTGGTTAGACACACAAGGAATTTGTCTCTAGTACAGAAGCACTCAATGTACTTTCAAAACAACAGAATATAATAATATTAAAGTGTACACCCCAAAAAAAGGGAAAGTAGAAAAATAAAAGGGAAAAATAATACCGCGCACACACACCTTATGGGTTAACACACACACACAGACATTAGACAAAAAAAACTTTAGTACTTTGTCAGCTACAAGAATTAGGTAATGGGCATGAGGAAAAAAGCTGTCCCTGTTTTAGCACAACTCTTCTCATTCTTCTATTCCAGGAATTAATTTCTTAGTACTGTAAGGCTTATCCATGGCTTGGCAACTGCGTACCCATTTATCTTTCTATGGGGGGGAAAGAGGGAAGGCAGCTTATACTAACCAAAGAATTTTGTCTTTGACTGCCAAACAACAGTTCCTTCATTATGACTAAAAAGCTGTGTTATTCTAATGTTAAAGTTTCACTGATGAAAGTGTGATGTGGAATTTCAAGTGGTGTGACATAAAAGAAAATCTATATGCATATCCCATAAATGTCCCATTTCATACCCAAAGAGGCAAGTTCAGAATGAATTTGTGACATTTGTATAAAGAGATTTCATAAATTCTGTGGCTGGTGGTGCTCTTAGGCCATCATAAAATAAAATCTTCCTTTGGGCTATGAACCTCTCACAGAACAAGTTCACTCTGTTTCCCCCCCTTCCCCCCCCCTCCTAAAGTTTGAACTCCCTGAATCTATATTCTGTCTTTTTAATTAGTTCATTTTGGTATTTTTCCAACACCACTTTCCACTGGAAGACAGGAATTCTGTCATTTTGGCAATATGGTCCTTTCTTGTTACAGCCCTATATTTACATTTTATATTTATATTTCAATCTCCTCTAGAGTGCAATAATAATGCCTCATTTCCTTGAATTGAACTCAGTCCCTTAAATCAGCAGAGAACATTGATGCTGTTCACAAAATCATGCTAAACTAGAATGCAGCTTAACATGTGAAGCAGGTGCTGTTGGAGACATTCTCAAAATGGATATTGGGGAGGGGAAATGTGGCCCTTTGCTTGTACCAACATTTGTAATTGGACATCAAATACCGTATCTATAATGAGACAGCCAGCATTTCCTCAACAACAAGAAGCCTGTTAACTAAAATCATGAATAAATTACAAATGTACTTTAGATATAGATCTCCTTGAATCAGTTCTTGGTGTTCTTGGCCCTGAATAAACCATAGATAATTTAATCAGCCTTGAGTTTCAGTGTTTTAAGCAGGAAAAAATAAGCGGTTTCAATTCACACTGTATGATTTATAACCTTTTACTTATCAGGGCCTATATCATATTTCCCTCTCTAAAGCTGTGTTTGTACAACGCACTATAAACCAAGCGTAACAAATTAGCACTGTATTTTAACACAACATGCAACGACAAAACAGACTATATTATGAATTCACAAAGAATCAAGTGGGTTGTATATTTTTGCCCAGCAATTATGGTTGGTTATATTTTGTTGTATGGTGTTATACAAATTATTCTAGATGTCCCCTGTATTTAAGGTTACATTTTCCTCTGAGCTGAGCTTAGTTTTAGTAATATTTTTACTAAATAGTTTTAATTTTTTTAAAAATTGCATTATTTCCCTTTGAAAGATAGGGCACTTGGAACTATAGTGTAAATAAAATTTAAAAGCACAAAAATGTTAAATAACAGCTATATGAAGTACATAATAGACACTTTAACAATGGGATTGCAGCCTTAAAATATTACATCACTGTCCCCTCTATACAGTGAAGACTTTGTTCCATGTTCTCTTGAAAAATACTGCCAGACAACCTAAAGTACTGTACTACAGTATCTTCTTTCACTTGTAGCAACTTCCAAAAGTTAAATGTGTTGGCTGCAGTATCTAAAACAGCATGATATGTGGTACCCAAGATTACCAAATGCAGACCCTAATTAGTCTTTAATACCACAATCACCATGCTTATTTTGGTGGGTCTCATCCTGAAGACACTCATAGTTCCACACATTTAATTCACACACAGCTTCACTAGAGAGAAATATTGAGGATGAAAATATAATCACCAACAAAGGACCTCAAGAACCTCTTGAGGTCAAATCTGTAAACAATGACCCAACCACCCCTTAAAGAGTCTGGAGTCCTTTGCACTCTGACAGAATTAAACTCCATTGAAATCAACCTTGCTTAAACGATGAGTAAATACTATAACATTTACAGCTCATTACAATATTTTTCATCAACTGGAAGTAGCTGCATTCTTATCAGAACTTAGAAAAAAGGGAGAGAGAGAGAGAAAGAAAACACCGGTCGGCAAAATCTACACATGAACCACTGGGATGGAAAACTGGGCTGGGGAATAGAAAAACTAAAGAACTGAACTTACAAGGAACAGGAAAGCAACAAAAACCTATGTTGCAATGCTGTAGTCTTATCTGCAATAGCGGGTTCTCCCAGAAAGGCGGCGAAACTACGCACATGGGCAGAAGTCTTGTGAGGGAGAAGGGTGGTGGAAGTGTTGGGGGCGCAGAGCAGCCTTGACTCACACTCTGGGTGAGGATGATGGGCGTTGTAGTTTAACGCGGCGACAGGATAACAGGCTTGCGGGGTCCAGGGAAAAGAACAAAACGAAAGGCAGTGGGCTAAGTAACGCGTGAAAATAAGCGTGAGAAAGCATGCGAATAACCCAGCATCGTCGGCAGGAAGAAGGCAAAGCAAAACCGGAGAGGCGCCTCTCACTGAGCTCCCGCACTTACCGACACTTTTCCGACGGCCGGGAAAAGTGGATTCCCCCTTTTGCCGGTGCGCTTCACGCCGAGACGGCGGCGGGTCCGAAGACGGCGAACCGAAGTCGTTCTGACTGAGTCGCTCTCCTCTCTTTTCGATCCACCCCCGGGTTTTCCCGCTCCAGTTCCACAGCTCGCAGCAGCAGCAGCAGCAGCCCTGGCTCTAAGCGTGTCGCCGGTGGAAGAGGGCGTGAACGTGGACGGATCAAACCAACCCGGTCGCGGTTAACTGTCAAATAAGGAAGCAACCGAGCGAGAGGAGAAGGAGCCACGAGATCGCAGCCATCGTCCGCCCCAGACTCCGGAGCGCCTCTTCCTTCCTTCCCTTATCTCCCGCCACACAGCGGCAACTAAACAGGAAGACTCGAGCGCTCACTTACCTGGGAAAGTAACGAGGGGTGGAGTCTCGTCCCCATAGGCGGAGGCAAAGAAGGCGGGGCACCCCTGGCTCGACTAAGGCAGGTGGAGGACCCAACGCGGGCGTGGGGAGTCACTTCCTTTTCTCGAAAGCGGAGGCGTCGGGGTAGCATCTCCGCCGGCCGTGCACTATTGGAAGAAAGTCTATGGAGATTCTCAGTCATCCAGGTCATGGGTGTCCCAAGTTAAAGAGATTCCCTTCCTCTCAATAGTCTCAAAGGTGCTTTTTTTCAAGAGGCAACTGGACTGTCTGGTTTTTCTTTGAAGACCTTTCGCTGCTCATCCAAGAAGCTTCTTCAGCTCTTCTTCCCCACCATCCAGTAAGAGCTGAAGAAGCTTCTTGGATGAGAAGTGAAAGGTCTTCAAAGAAAAAAACAGAAAGCCCAGTTGCCTGTTGAAAAAAGCACCTTTGGGACTATTGAGAGGAAGGGAATCTCTTCAACTGGGTAAAGTAAAGTACCTTAAGTAAATATGCGAAGAGTAATGTTCAAAGGGCAGCCTTCCTGGTTGCTACCCTGCTTCTCATGCGCCAGAATCAGCATACAGATAGTTGCCATCCAATACGGACAATTAACCGAGTTCCCCTAGTCAATCAATCAGAAAAGAACTGGAAGGGACCTTGGAGGTCTTCTAGTCCAACCCCCTGCTGAAGCAGGAGATCCTATACCATTTCAGACAAGTGACTGTCTAGTCTCTTCTTAAAAACTTCCAGTGATGGAGCACCCACAACTTTTGGAGGCAAGATGTTCCACTGGTTAATTGTTCTCACTGTTAGGAAGTTTCTCCTTAATTCTAGGTTGCTTCTCTCTTTGATTAGTTTCAAGTCAGTCTTCCCCAATTTGTCACGAGCTGTAACTCTGAACCATTACATTCTTTGCTACTGGACTGGGACTTAGGACCTATGTACTTTATGTTTCTGTGGAGAGTCACCTTAGTAAAGCTGATCTAGGATAATGGTGTTGGTGATGATTTAGACTACATGCAATCTTTCCTTAAGGATATAAGATAACCAGATTTACTTCTGAATGAACGTTGGGGAGGCATGAATTACCCAATTGGAGTTGTAGTGAAGGCTCAGTTCTGGTCCTGCCTCTGCTTGGTGACTTTGGGCCCGTCCTCCTCTCTCAGCCCTAGGAAAGAGGCCAGGGCAAACCACTTCCGAAAAATCTTGCCAAGAAAAGGGACTGAAATTTAGAGGGGTGTAGGTGTCTGTTTTCTTATAATAACCATCAGGATTGTCCTATTTCTTTTGCTGGTTTCTTATCAAGACATGTTCACCTCAAATGTTACTATAATTGTATTTTTTAAAGAAAGAAAGAAAGAAAGAAAGAAAGAAAGAAAGAAAGAAAGAAAGAAAGAAAGAAAGAAAAAAGTCCTAAATGTTGTAACTTTCTACATAGGGTAAAGCTGAGAAAACCTTCCGAAGTTTAGTGACCAGAGCTGAACATAGGATTCTAAATACAAAGGCAAATCTTTGTATTTCTCAATTGGGAAAGCTAGATTATAGACTAGAGAATTACAGTTCCTTTCATCATCATAATTACATTACAATCCCAAAATCACTTCCTAGTTTGTCTAGACTACCCATGTTTTCATAAATTTAGAATGAACCCTTTTTATACATCACTTTAACCTGCTTACACAAATTATGTTTGACATTTTCTGTAGTCTTTCTACTTATCTACCACTAAATATGTTAACATTTTAAAACTACCCTGTAAAGACACCCTGGGGACACACACACACACACACTCTCTCTCTCCCCCCCTCAAAATCAAACAACTCCTGGCTGTATCACTATCTTATTTCCCCAAAGTTTCAAAAGCCATTTCAAAGTGGTCTCACTATTGTGAACGCTGTTTAAGGTCATAAATTCACCTCCAGATGACCAAAAGATAACCCAGAAATCCCCAGCCATTTTGGGAGGATATATTGTTTGGCTTTGTTTAAGGGTGGGAGCTGTCATGGTGCAATCTAAAACGGTTGTGAAATGACTTTTGGGTGGGAGAGTACATGAACCAGGAGTGGGTGAAACAGATATTCCTACAAATGGGAAATGGTGTTCTCTAAGGATCTATGGAGCTCCATAATTTCCATAGCATAAAGTTGGTTCTATAAATGGTAAGTGCCATATGTGGAGGGGCCTTTTCTACTAGATGTCCTAGTTTAATCAAGATAATTGTTGTCTTCCATTCAATCACAAAATCAAAATTTAAAAAACTCATCTTAAAAATACTTTGACAGGGTATTGTAAGGCCTCCTTATAGGAGCCGTGGTGGCACAGTGATTATAATACAGTATTGCAGGCTACGTCACTGTTCACTGCAGGCAGTTCGATTCTCACCAGCAAAAGATTGTCTCAGGCTTCCCAGATTGTTGGGGGCAATATGCTGACTCTGTAAACCGCTTAGAGAGGGCTGTAAACAGTGGTGGGATTCCATCAGTTGGCACCACTTTGGGAGAACCAGTTGTTAACTTTCTGAGCAGTTTGGAGAACTGGTTGTTGGAAGAAATCTTTAGGGCAAAAGAACCGGTTGTTAAATTATTGGAATCCCACCACTGAGTATAACCCATGCAAACAAACAAAAATCTTTTGGAGTCCTTCATCATTTTTAAAACTGTGAAGGGGACATGGGAGAAACAAGTTTAAGAAACACTAACATACAACAAGATATATCTCGAGTAGCAAGGATGCCAGCTACATAAGGCTTTAAAGATAAGAATGACCATTTTGTATTTCTCAAAGAAACAAATGGGCAGCAGGTTTTAGCTATTCAGTATTCCATAAAGATTAAAAGTTTTTCTGGAGTACAGAAGAATTTATCATAGAGATAACCAAGATCAAACTGCAGGAGCTGAGAATGTTACATAACTCCTATATACTCCTATTTGTTCGTTTTGTATCTTTTGAGTATGATTTAGGTCACCTGTTTGTTTGTTTTTTAATGTAAAAGTACACAACACATTCCTACTCAATTAGGGATCATGGTGGGAAGACTGATTTACATTATGTTGTTAATTTGATCTGATTACTATGTGGTAGCATCTCTGCACACTAATGAAATTCATCCCTTCTGAATATATACAAGAATGAGATGTACCCAGGGGTGAAATGCAGCAGGTTCTGATAGGTTCTGGAGAACCGGTAGCGGACATTTTGAGTAGTTCGGAGAACTGGTAGCGGAAATTTTGAGTAGTTTGGAGAACCAAGAAATACCACCTCTGCCTGGCCCCAGAGTGGGGAGGGAATGGAGATTTTGCAGTATCCTTCCCCTGCTAAGCCCACCAAGCCATGCCCACCATACCACGCTACACCCACCAAGCCACACCCACAGAACTGGTAGTAAAAAAATATAGATTTCACCACTGGAAGTGCCTTTTGTTCACTCAACTAGATTGCTATTCCTAGTTTTTCTGCACTTTGTTACTGATTCTATGGAACTCAGCTCTTGTTAAACCCAGCAACTTCTGTGTTAATAGTAATGTAAAGTATCAAATTTACATTTCTCTCCTAAGGAAGGCATACCGTTGTCATTCAAAAAAGCTTGCTTCCTTCTCCTCCCCGTCCCACCCTGACAACCATCCATCCATCCATTTATCCAGGCTTAAAAGCTTTCCTAATAAATATAAGTGACAATTGATTCTTACTGCACAGCAAGGAATCAGTTGTGACGAAAAAACTGTCCACTCGTTCATACCATTATTTTACATTATTGCTTTGAGCTGGTCGCCTGGTACCAACATTCAATGACTAAGAGGACCTTCTCAGATGGCTGCAGTTTAATTAGTGTCATAGGCCACCAATAGGTTAATTACAAAGGATAATTACCGTATGCTTCTTTATATTCCTATTCTACGTTTATGTTACTTCTCACAAAACCAGAGGCTCTGTTCCCTTTGCTCTAGCTTTTCATTTACCTTGCAAAATAATATTTATTTATTTTTTGCAAAAATGACATTATCCATCAAATATAAGATCCCCTAATTTTCATTGGGAAGAAAAACCTCTTTCCCAATA
Source organism: Pseudoxenodon macrops (assembly GCA_032467955.1). NCBI lineage: Eukaryota > Metazoa > Chordata > Lepidosauria > Squamata > Pseudoxenodontidae > Pseudoxenodon > Pseudoxenodon macrops. The sequence goes on from JANHFT010002064.1 coordinate 167,205, forward strand.
ATGAAAATTAGGGGATCCTTCCTTCCACCTGGGGAGGAAAGCCATGGCAAAGCTAGACAGTGTACTAAAAAGCAGAGACATCACCCTGCCAACAAAAGTGTGCATAGTCAAGGCTATGGTTTTCCCAGTTGCAATGTGTGGCTGTGAAAGTTGGACTATAAGGAAGGCTGAGAAAGGCCAAAGAATGGAGGCCTTTGAACTCTGGTGCTGGAGAAGACTCCTGCGAGTCCCTTG
>JANHFT010002065.1:91615-101879 GCA_032467955.1 Pseudoxenodon macrops
ATGTGCAGTGCAAAAAAAAGTACAAAAAATTACCCCCAAAAAAAAGCCAAAAACAAGATGGTGACGCATGTGCAGCGCCAAAAACTCTGCTTCTGCGCATGCGCAGAAGAAAAAAACCCGTAAAAAATTCCCCCTCCAAAAAAAATCCCCAAAAAAGATGGCGGCATCTACGGACCAGAACTGGTTCCGTGATGTCACTGTGACATCACCAGTGGCTTACTACCTACTCTATAGAACTGGTCCAAGCTGGTAGGAACCCATCTCTGGCATAAGGTAGAAAAGTATCTGAAAAAAAGTAGAAAAGGAAGGGGAATAAAATCTGGGTTTTTATTTCTTTGTATGAAACACGCATAAACTTACAGAGTGATAGATCGGACTAAGTTAGTGCTGATAATTACAGCTTTTATCTCCAGGCAACTGAAAAAGCTTCAATGAAATCCAACCTGGGGAAAAAAAGTGAATTCTTGACTCTATGAGCATGATATGTAGTAGTCAGCATCAAAGCCTAATAACCCTATTTGTTTCTCCTTTGCTTATTTATCCTACATACTCTTGACGGTGATGATTATAGCCTTTAACACTCCAGGAAAAAAATATCTTTGTTTTCTCATTTGTACATGACATTACTGCTTGCCTCTTTTAAACACCATTCATGCAGTAGTAAGGAACTGTGTAGTCTTTCCACAGTAGATTCCCCCCCCCCTTTTGCAAATATATAATTTAACTCCTTTCTTAAGTGTTTTTGTAATTACATAATTAAACAGCTAAACAGTATATTAAAGTTGGAGTTGTCTAAAGGCACTGAAGGTGAATTCAGGCTCCGTGTTTGTCCATGAACAGCTGAAAACTGTACTTGTCAATCTCCCAATGCTTTTGCAAACTTATTTACCAGGTTACACAGGGATTGTTGCCAATCTGCTCCTTCATACATCTGGAGGAAAACACCTGAGGTAGAGAGGCGAATGGGAAATGGCTGTGCCCATTGGTGGTCTTGTACTGAACTAGCTGCAGTAGTGAGAAAACCAAATATAGTTAATGTGACTTTAGCGGTGGCATTGATTGACCAAGTTGGAACAACGAATACTTTGGCATCTCTAGTTTGGATTGAGAGTTGGATCATGTCATTTGAACAATAGCATTTGTTCCGAAGAAAGCCTCCTGTTAACAAACCAAGATATCAACTCCAGCGGAAGGCTAAAACTACATTTATTGTGATTGGTTATAATAACAAAACCTTGCAAGCTTGATTGTACTGTATTGCCTCCTCTTTCATATACTCCAGTGAATTAGGAAGCCTCTGCCTGAGCCATGTTAAATATTACATTATTATTCGGATTTTAAAAACATTTCCATCTCTTTGCCTAGGTAACATTCCTATGTTTTTTCCATCAAGATCATCATCCTTATTCTCAGAAGCTGGTCTACTTGCAGCAGATTCCAGTTGATTTCTCAGTGGTGATTGCCTACAATTTCAATTTTCAGAAATTTTGAACCACAACTCATTAGGCATTTAGGGTTTTTGGAAGTTGAAGCCCCAAACAGTTGGAAACCATGAGTTTTTCTGTTCCTGATTCATCAGATATGTTTTGTTATATAGTTAATCTGTGGTTAAAGATAGGCTGATCTTTATGCAATAGGTTTAACACTCAACCTGTATAAGCTTTTATTTATTTACTTGGCTTGTTTGCCAACCATCTTGCCTACTGGTGACTTTGGGCAGCTTACAAACATTGAAAGCCAACAAAACATTGGAGTGATAAATATAATAATAGTAATATTGGATTGGTCTCAGCGAGGGAATATCAGTAACAAAAGTAGCAATTCGTTCCTTCAGAAAAGAGATAATAGCAAGACGGGACCTTGGTATTATCTCATAGCTTCTATTCTTCTTTGTCTCAGTCTACTTCAATACTTTCAAGACTCAGACGACTCCAAGGGTCTTCTGTAGAAGGACAATGTCTTCAAAGAAGCTCTTCCTGCTCTTTCAACCTCTGATAACAAAAGAAGGGAATAGACCAGGTGCTTGGTTTTATTTGTTGAAGAGAGGATCTTGAGTTGCTTTGCAAAACAGGTTTGATGTGTGTATGTGTTTCAATAAAGCAAAGTCCACAGGTCATAAAGTTGCCAAGATTGGACACCCCTGGAAAGCTGCCTAGATCAGGGGTGTCCAATCTGGGCAACTTTATGACCTGTGGACTTTAACTCCCAGAATTCTTCAGCCAGCCATTTGTTATTTCCAAGTGTGAAATGCTTGAGGAATTTGAACACTGAATATTTCAATGTCAACTGAACGGATGTTCTGGCCCCTGCAGTCTAGATGACTTTAAAAAAGACGTATGTTGAGCAAAATAAGCACTGTAGATAAATGCTCCTTAAATTGTAATCATCACTCGGTATTTTTATAAATTGTAACTATTTGCAATAAAATATGTTTGCAACTTTTTGCGGTTATGTTATTTTAGAAAGGGATAAAAGTATTGAAGGCGCCAGTTAACATTTCAAACATTTGAAACAACACAGTGAAAAGATATAAAACAATGATTTTTTTTCCTTTTAAAAATATGTATTTGTTGATTTAAAAATTAAACTTACAGGGTACCCTACTCATAGTGACTCTGGGCTGATTCAAGATAAAAACAGTCAATATACTTGGTAAATTAGTCTCAATGGATTAAAAGGCTAAATGTACTAAGATAAAAAGATGCTTGCTTGGTTCTTAATAAATACTTAATACAAACTGAAGCTGATTGCACCCAATAAAGAAAGAGAAATCCAATATATCAGTGTCTTCAAAAGAGTATTTAAAAAGTCAGGATGGTTAGCCCCACCTCTTTTTAATGGCCAGGGCACGCTTTTATTATACAGTTATCATCTTGAGTTTCTATATTTCAGGGGTTGGTTCTAACTTACCTCGACACCGGTTCGCTGCCTCCCACGCCGTGTGGGCACACGCATGCGCAGTAGAAAAAAAAGCCAAAACATTCCCCCCTCCAAAAAAAAGCCCAAAAACAAGATGGTGACGCATGCGCAGTGCTGGAAATTCAGGTTCTGCGCATGCGCAGAAGAAGAAAAAACCAAAAAAATGCAAAACATTTCCCCCAAAAAAAAAACAAAATCCCAAAAAAAGATGGTGGCGTCCACGAACCAGAACCAGCTCTGTGACATCACCAGCAGCCTACTAACTACTCAGTAGAACCGGTCCGAACCAGTAGGAACCCACCTCTGCTATACCTCCAATGTATACCCTTGCCTCTCTTCGAAATGAGATAGAGATTAGTTTCTTATTGCTTGGAAATAGGTGATGGTAATTTTCCTAAATGTGTTATTGTTATCAGAGGTCCAAATGTACAGAGTAATTGGGACATAGTTTAATTCAAACCTTGGGAAGATTTACAAAGTTCCTACCTACTGTATATGTATAATCCTCTCTAGGAACATGGCAAGTTATTCTGTATGCACACGATGTACAGAGACCTGCTAAGTATGAATGGACCTCCACACTCTTCCCAAGTGTTCTTGTCATGGATGAGAAAATGAATGAAAAGTACAAGTCAATAATCTAACTAGGTGGTTAAGACTTTATATCGTGTGCATATGGGCCTGCATCTGAAGAGAGAAATGGCTGCCATTATATAAGGCGTTATGTCAATTAAGCATCAATTGACAGTTAAAGGAGCATTTATTGAAATTTAATAGGAAAGATGATGTGTAATCAAGTTTAAATTTATAAGACACAAATATAATTAGATTTTCAACACATAAAAATTGTAAGGAATAGTAAGACACTTAATTAGGATTTTAAAAGCCAGCAATATCAAGTTAATAATTGTGACAACTAATAGAGTATCTAAATGTCAGTTATTTTATTAATTGATATTTAATTTGTCATAGGCTGCCTTGGTAAATGTTAATTAAATGCCAGAAAATTCCCTACAATTTTACCATATTAATAATCCTAAATTATGCCTTTATTGCCCTTATAATTGTGAGTTAATTACTCAGCAACCAGATTCACCCTCCCTTTTAGTAAAAGCTCAAAAGGACTTGCTATTTGTTGTTGTTATGGGTCAACACAGGTCAATGTTCTCCACTAGTGTAATTTTCTTGGCTACTCAAAGCAGAGTAGTCATTGTTCATGCAGATATTTCCTCGATGCAAAGAAATATAAAGCAGGCTTTCTTCCATTATGTTATTGCAATATATTGATATTTAGAAAGCAAACCTGGGATTTTCTAGCTAGGTTGAAAACTGAAAGATCTGCAGATAGATCTACTCTCAGCTTTTACAGCTGATTTCTGGTGGACATTTGGACTAGTCCACTGGATTACTTTGATTGAAGAAACACTTGTACAAAGTTAATTAGATCAGTGACTTAGTTCTTCCCCCCACCTTTTTTTTTTGCACTCATCTTTTTTCCCTTATCACCTTTCTTACAAATTGCTTTTTAGTTGACCTTTAATTTGCTAGTCAGCAGAACACATCATGAACTTCTGCTAATATCTCTTCTTTATTTTTGTGCACTTATCATCCCTGTAAACAAATAGGACCTATTGCACTATTCTGCAGGTACCTAATTATCCATTCCATATCTTCTTTTGTTTACCACTTACCACTTCTGTCTCCAAATTTGGAATTTATTCCATCAGGGCTGCTGGTTTGAGAGGTCTTTGAGATAAGATGTTCTCTCGTTTCATTCTTCTTACAACTACTAATTTGCTGACCTTCTTTCTTTAGGAAACTGCAACCCGCTCTTTATTTTCCTTCTGTAATGCCATGGACATTAGGCCTAGAGCAGTGTTTCCCAACCTTGGCAACTTGACGATATCTGGACTTCAACTCCCAGAATTCCCCAGACTGTACGAAGTCCAGGCATCTTCAAGTTGCTAAGTCTGAGAAACACTGCTCTAGGGCTGATGGCCATGGCATTACAGAGGGAAAACGAAGAGCGTGTTACAGTTTCCAAATTATCGTTAAATTACAGAAACAAGCAAACAGGCATCAAAAGTAGTTCGGACATGCACAACCATTTCGTACCTAAGAGAAACCATTTCGTTCTTTCCCGGAATTCAAGGCACCACATTCCTAAAGCCGGCCAAGGAATTCTGGCAAATGGGGCAGAATAATTCCTGCTCAGCTCACTACATTTGTGGGAATAAAAATGCAATAACAACAAAGAACGAACGCTTGTTATCCTTTTGCAAAATCTTCAAATCTATTGCTTCAGGCACCCGTCTCCTCTTCTTTTTAAAAGGCCTGATCTGAATAAAGTAACAGACCTAGCACTGAGGGAAGTTTAAAATGTCAATCCTTCACTCCAATAACTCTTGGATAGGAATGATATTGGTACCATCTTGAGAACAGCGTACTTTGGATTTTCGAAAGGACCTTTTTTTTTAACTATCATAAAGTAGGCAAAATGTCAACAAACTCTCCATTCATATATTTAGGGCAGTTAAGAGACATCAATGTACTTTCAGAAATGTTCTCCATTTTGCCAATATATATAGGCAGTCCTTCTTTTCATCTGGAAAAGTTTCAGAACTAAATACAAAGGTGAGAATTTCAGGTTGCAGAATCTTCACGACTTATTTGCTAAGCAAATGAATGCCGTATGCTAAAAATCTAAAGAACAGGCTCTTTCAGGGGAGTGTACATCATATTGTCTTTAATAAAGACTTACTGAACTTCTTTTATAAATATATCATTTTTTGCATCTTTAATCAAGATGCATCTTCTTTATTATTTTTTCCCCCTGAAAATTCAGTATTAATGTAGCAGGCAAATGCATGGATAGCAACAGGCTAACAAAAATGTGCATTCAAACAAAAATTTTGTGGTGCAAAACACGACATGCAAAAGGTCCAGTGGATTTTGGATCCAGGGAGTAAATAGGTTGTGCCAGATTAATTCCTTTTTAACCAAGCCAAACTATTGCCAAGGTATATAATTGTGTTTCTTAATCTAGCCATCATTGTATTATAAAACTTGAATGATCCTCTGTGTTGTCTTGGCTTTGAAGATACAAGAAGGCAAGTATGAATGTTTTATTTCTAATTAAATCATTTGGATTCAAGTTTCACCCATAAACTGACATAGTATAGTTCAAGGGTCGGTAACTTAAACACTCAGAGCCACAATGGTCCTAACCAGAAGCCCCCCGTTCAATTCTGGAGCCGACTGGAAGTCCAGTTTCCCCACCATAGAGCCTCCTCCTAGCATGGCGTCCTTTTTCCTCTACCTGTCCTAACTGAATGCCCTATCAATTATGGAGCTGACTGGTGGCAGGGAGCCACAGCAGAGGGATGAAAGAGCCACATGTAGCTCCAGAGCCACGGGTTGCTGACCCCTGGTATAGTTCATCAGTAGATGCCTAGTGTAAAGACATCAGTTGTGTTATCTGTAATTTCATTTTGGGAGCTCCCTAACAAAATTAGTAGATTTGGGCTCATCATAATAAGAATAGCTATGAATACATGAAAATCCATATTGATCCAGCTTTAGATTTAATAAAATTGATCTAAAATATAGCAAATGGCTTCTCTATAGTGCTTGCATGACTTTGATATGAAAAGTACTGCTTTAGTTTCAATTTATCTGTCATCTGACTACATGATGACAGGAAGGCATTTTATTCATTTCATTTTGACTGTGGTTAGACTGTTCATTATGTCAATAGGTCTCACACATTTATATCTTCAAGTTTCAGCTTTCATTAATTTTGAAATCTGGCTGTTGTCTGGAAGCGATTTTTTTTCTTCTGTAACTTACCTATATGATTTCTTTTTAAAATGATTTTTATTGAAAGCTTTAACTATAGTAAAAGAAAATACAAACTAATCTCAGAAAGAAGGGAAAGTAAAAGAGAAAGAGAGTAAAAGGTGTGGAGAAAAAATAAGGAAAGGAATAAGTGAAAGAAAAAATAAATATTTAAAGAAGTAGCTTCTGATCTTCATCAGAAACTTAATCATTCTTATACCGCCTAACAATAGATGGATGTATCTTTTCCCCATAATCCATCCCTGATCTATACAAAAATCCATAAATCATTAATATATCATTCCTAGCGTTAGCAATAATTTCATAAAGGGATCTCAGATTTATATAGGCATATCTTATTTTAACCTTGACCAAATCAACCAACCAACTTTGTACACCTTCCTTTTACTTCTAACAGTCATAATCAATAGTTCAATAAAATGCTGTCAAATGATTCAATCTCTCTTCTATTTTTCTTTTTTTAAGACTTTAAACAACTTCTTTTGAAGGTCCAATAAAATGTCCTTATCCAGGTCAGTTTCTTTTCTTGTCATTTATATTTCCACTTCAGTTAGATTTCCACTTCACTTTGCCATGTACTTTTTTTTAAATCCAGTACTTCTACTTTTATAAATTCTTTATGCTCTAATATTTTTGCATCAGGCAAAAAAATATTTCATCTCTTTATCTTTTAAATCTTCCAAGCCTTTTCATTTCTTTCACATTAGTAAGTTCTTCTTTAATATCCTTTAGATGCTATCTATTCATTGAAGCATTCATCACTGCTGAGATCGAAGCTGTTATTTTTTGGCATATTCTTCAAAATACTCTTGAAGTGTTTTAAATGTCATTGTGTTTCTGTCATTTTACAAACTCCAAAGCCAATTAAAGACAAGATATAGGGTTTTCTTTTCTTTTCTGTTTCCCTTAATTTGTTTATAATTTTCTTAAATCAAGTTTTATTTAGCTTTTCACTATTTATTTCTAATTCTTTAAGTTCTTAAGCTCATACTATTTTTTGTTTTATTCAAGAATGAAAGTACACTCACCAGATGCTTTTCAAACTTGTCATATTGAAGATCTCTAATATCCTTAAGGTAGTTGAATGAATAATTTCTGAAAATGATTAAATAGTGAGTTAGCAATCTTAGTATCCTCTAAAAGGCTCCATCGTTGTTGAGAACATGATAGATCTCTTTGTCTCCTGCATTCAAACCATTGGAAACAGCTGACCTGTGATCCCCTCATGAGGGATAGCCATCCAGAACATGAGTGCACAATATCCCATCCCCTCTTTATCTGGTCTACTCACCAATCCTTCGATCTTAGCCACATTGTCATCTCTGCTCATTTAGACGTGAGCTCACTATTCCTCACCCAGAACCTCCATTTAACCTTTGTTTTTTCAAATGCTTTTAATACTCCCAAATAATAGGTTTATTAATGCAATATGTCATTTTGTTCTTGCATTCACTTTTAAATTTACAATTAAAATTACAAATAGTCCAACTAAACTTAGTTGCCCTTAAATGAGGCAAACTTTGTGCAAATGTTGCCCTTAAATGAGACAAACTTTGTGCAAAAGAATTAATGAAAACCAGTTTGACACTAGATCTCAAAACAAAGATAAAGTAATTTCAAAGCATTTCAACTCCACCACACTGTTTAGAAAATAAGAACTTTAACAGCGCTATTGAGCAAAAAATAGCTGACCTCACATACGTCAAAAGTATTCAGGTGATCTTTGAGGTTTCAATAAACACAAAGAGCATTTACCACATTACAATTGTTAACCATTGATTTACTCATTATCTCTCTTGCAATAATCTGCATCTGCATAGCCAATGTAATTTACCTCCCTTTTAATCCATCCAATCACCTCAATGTAATATAAATACAACAACTCTATAATCAGTCTCTATCTCTGATGAAGTGAGTTGCTGCTCACAAAAGCTTACAGCCTTTTAATAATATTTCTTATTGAGAAAGGTGCTGCCTGTTTATTTGTTTTTTTTATTAGCATAAATTAATATAGCTCTCATCATCCATTGTCTCTAACTGAAATACACAGACTCTGACCAACCAACCCCTTTTACAGTATCACTTGCAAGGCTCAAAAAATAGTCTAGACTGTCCCAGATCAGTCTATTCTGTCTAGTTTCTGATTATTCAGAATAACAGAACTGTGTTTTCATTGGAAAGGTTCTCTCTGTAGCGTAAAGTCATCCAAGTGAAGAGTCTGGTTTTTTTTCTTTAACTGAGAAAGAAGGGGTTCTATAAATAAGATTTCTGAAGGGAGAGATCTTCCAATTTGACAGATATCCTGACCCAGGCACAGAAAGGATTTCTTTGTCTGTATGATTATGTAAATCTAATTACTATACATGCTGAACAAGAACAGGAATGCATGTCCTCAATCTGTAAGTGAGAGAGGGAAGATAGCAAAGACACATTTAGAAAAGGAAAAGATATAAATAATAGAATAGAATTCTTTATTGGCCAAGTGTGATTGGAAACACAAGGAATTTGTCTCCGGTCCATAAATTCTCAGTGTACATACAAACAACAAAGTGATCAATCATGATCATAGTCATCATAAAAATACATACATCATAAATCCTAAGATAAATCAAAAGAATCATGAAGCAGAACTTCAAGACCTCTGCTATGAACCAAATGCAATCCATGTATAATAAATGTATAAGGACTCCTATACCAAGGGTAAAGTGCTACCGATTCAGACTGGTTCAGGCGAACCAGTAGTAAAAAAAAGGTGAACCAGTATTTCCGGCGATTAGCTGTGCGACGATCAGCTGTGCCGCGTGATTTATATTTGCTAGAAAGCAGGAAATCCTGCTTTCTAGCTAATCTAAATCACGTGGCACAGCTGTCCACCTCCCCGCGCTGTTCTACTTACCTTTGCAGAGTCAGAAAAGGCTTCTTCATCCTCCTTTTTCAGCGCTGCACGATAGCCCTGCGGTGCGCATGCACACGAAGCAAACCGGTAGCGAAGCAAACAGGTAGCAGACTTCAGAGAATTTCACCCCTGTCCTTTACCTTATTTCTACAGTCCACAGAAACAACAAAACACAAGACATATTGCACTACCAATGCTAAAGGTGCTTTTTCAAGAGGTAACTGGACTTTTTTTTTAATTCTTTATAAAAAATATATATTTATTTTTCAATTTTAAAAATACAAACATTCCATCTTTCCTTAAGCAGTGTGTCATCTGGGTACAAGTATTTCTGTGTAACATCCTTCCATAAATTATAATACATTATACAGTTGAACCTTATGAAACTCTTCATTTTCTTCTTGACATATCTTCTAAGAAAAATACAATAGTAACATTAAGTTTAGTTATTCTCATAATAATAATACTGGCAATGGTCATTTTATTCTTATCTCTATCTTAATATCTTTCCTATTCTTCTTTTTATCTTCTTCTTTTATTTCTAGTTCCCTTTTTTATTCTCTAACCATTGATAAGGACTTTTTTTTAAAA
>JANHFT010002065.1:112620-126961 GCA_032467955.1 Pseudoxenodon macrops
CACACACACACACACACACACACACACACACACACACACACACACACACACACACACACACACACACACACACACCTCTATGGACTTTGCTGCCAACATACAAATGTTTGGCCAGGTCCTAAAAGAATGACATTTCATCAAAAAGGTTGTTGTTTGGTAACAGATTTCCAATAAGAGATAATCTCACAATTATTAATCATAACTTATTCAATTGATTTGTTACCTGACTCTCAGCAACTCTGGGACAATTCCATTTTTGCTTATTTCTTTGCAGTTTGTGTATTGGTGTATTAGTCATCTAGTGTTGCAGTTGCTTGTAGGGTTGTTGTTTTTGAACATATCTTGTTTATTTTTCTCTTGTAATTGGAAGCCATCCAGAGTCACTGAGGAGTCAGACACCTGTAAATCTCTCCCTCTCTCTATTTATTTACTTCTCTCTCTCTCTTTTTCTGTAGTTGCACTCCATTACACAAGCTGAGTTTGCTTTGTAAGAATGCTCCCAGGGACAGGATTTTCACTTCTCATCTATTTTTGAGAGCATCACCATTTCTTTCAGATATATCTCATCCTCCTCCCTCCTCCCATTGACCATAGCAGGGCCCTGTAAGGTGAGTTGGACTGTGAGAGAGTGACTGATCCAAAGTCTTCAAGGTGATTTTTGGGCCTAAGGCAGAACTAGAACTCTCAGTCTTCTGATTTCTAGCCTGGTGCCTTAACCACTAGACCAATCTGCCTTTAATTAAAACAGTTCAAAACTTGGCAGCTTTAAGATATGTGAACTTCAGCTCCCAGAATTCATGAGCCAGCATGCTGAGGGATTCTAGGAGTTGAAGTCCACACATCTTAAAGTTGCCAAGGTTGAAAAACACCTTGAATTGCATCTAGAAGCAAACTGGCAACCAGGTAAACAAAATTTATATGGCTGCTCATCTCCTGTTCTTCTTGGTAAGTTTCAGTTATAAGTTAAAATCAACATGCATCAACATTTACTATTTTTTTCCACAACAAGGCTTTAGTCAGTGAAGAGGAAGAGAGGAAGGAAAACACATTAAGCTATTTTTTATGTACTATTAAAATTCAGAACCGTGTAATGCTTTGGTGCAGCCATGTCAGATACAGAATAAGTGCTGTCAGGATTCTGTTCAGATTTCAAAAGCTTTCAAATTGAATTTCTGGCTGGGCTAGACAATCTTTAATCGTGTGTATGTTTAATCTGCAGTGGATTTGTTTGTATTAGAGCAAATATTACAGGAACTGCAGTGCTAAAGAATCAAAGTCTTTTTTTACCAGAGAACAATAACTCCAAAGGAAAGTTATTTGCATATGTATGTGTGTCTCTTCACACACATACATTTATCCCTTTACAAAGAGCCCTTGAGACAAGGAGGGGCAAGAGATACAATTGACTCCATCTACCATCATGGCTGGTTGTGGGTTATACTGGCTGGGGCTGGTGATAATTTGCCCATCAAACTCACAGTTTTTGCTTCCTTAGACTGAAGAAATACTTGCTATGAATGGGGATGCTTTTTGAAATAATGCTATCATGCCAGTTTGCGGATAATAATGTGTTTGCTTTTTGACTGGAGAAAGAATGCCCTCAGTTTTATGCACTTTTGCACAAAGGTTGAAGAGCAGATAAAATAACAAGATTGGTAGGTGTAACGGGCTTTGAAGATAATTTTGAGAGACAGGAGGAAGAGACAACAGTTTGGTAACAGAATCCAAAGCAGGAAATGAGTAAGGAGAAAGAAGGAAGGGAAAGATGCATTCATACACTTGAGATTCGATAGCCATGGTTTGCGGAGTGGTTAGCAATGCAACATTGCAGGCTAACTCTGCTGACTGCCAGGAGTTCAATTCTGACCGACTCAAGGTTGACTTGGCCTTCAGTCCTTCCATGGTCAGTAAAATGAAGACCCAGATTGTCGGGGGCAATATGCTGGCTCAGTAAATCACTTAGAGAGGACTGTAAAGCACCATGGAGCGGTATATAAATCTTAAGTACCATTGCTATTCTTTGAGGCCATTGTACCCTTTGAGGTGTTCCAAACCAGGAAACCAAAATTATGAATACTAATACTACTTTAATCAGAGTCTTCCAAGTGTTAATTTTGATCCTTGCTTAATGATCCACAATCCTCACTTAATGGCAAGTAATGGTGACTGCTGGAATTGCATTTCAAAGTGATAACAGTTGTGTGATGTCATGCTTTAAAACTGTGTCACTTAGCATTGGAAATTCCAGTCCAAATTATCTAATTGCCATTGTTAAGTGAGGTTTACCTGTATCACCTTGGTTGGTGAGACTAGTCTGCCTCAGATCACCTTTTTGCTCCTATCTGTAGCACTTTACCCCATTATAGAGAACATTGCTCATAGATTTGAATGCCCTCAAGTTAATATTTTACATGCTGTCCATAGGAGTACCTTAGTTTCCAAATAGTCAGTGCCTGATAAGGAAAAAGAAATAGCAAATATAAACTTCCAGAATACACAAACAGATTCATGGTTCTAGTTTTGAAGCATTATTTTTCTGGCAAATTTATGAAGCATGTCTTGGATTTATCCTGACAATGGAATTTCTCTTTATATTGCCCCCATTACCCCTCTCCCTTTATGTTATTATTGAGAATATTGCTAATATTGTAAATTTCAGTCCTTTCAGCCACATATTTTCCAACTGTTCAATCTATATATTATAATCATTTGTACACAATTCTATTTTAATCTCCACCATACAATATTCCAAAATATATACTATTTGGTCTGCCTTAAAGCTTTCCAATAATTGTAAACAAGAGAACCATTGACAAGTATATCCCTCTGCTGCCAGCTCTTCTCCTGACTTTATTTTACATTCCCTTTGACTAAATTCTAGTATCTCACAGTGAGTTAGCCATAGTTTCTCCCATCATTTCTTGCCTATAAAATCCTTCTTGTTCTGACAGCCACAAAGATGCTTTTGGACACAATCTGGGGTTGTGTCCCCTCCATATGATCAGTATGGCACTTCTATTAAAATCCACATTAACCTTGACTTTGTTGTACCACAGATACCCGTACCTCAATTTCTCATCAGCACCTGCTCTTTCATCCAAAGCAAACAAGAAGTTACAAAATACAATTTTAAATCAGATAAACCCAATCCTCCTTTTTTTTCTCTTTCCATCTTGTAATGCCTTATACCAAACTTGTGATTCCCTCTCCCACACCAGTCCTTGCTGCATGAAATTCTGCTTCATTTCAAACCAACTTTATTTCAGGGCATTTAGAATTTTTCCCCCAACATTATTTTTAAAAGAGAGCCAAATTATTATATTTAAAAAAAAATACCCACACACATATTCACTGTGTGAATATTGTGTGGGTGCGGGTGTATGTATATGTATATCCTTTAGTTTTTACAGTAGGTTCTGTTTATGAGCAAGGCAGCGACCCATTCAAACCTTAAAAATTCTACATTGGCCATAAATATGGTAATTTTAACATTTGCCACCTCTTTTTCTCCCAGAAGTGATGCTCTCAGCAGGCCTACCATTTTGACATTTTCTTTCGTTTTACAGAGATAAGCTTCTTCCCAGAGGCCCCAAGCTATTAGCATTCATAATATTAATTGCCAAAAATTACCAGCTTCAAGAAGTTTTTATCTAACAAAACTGCTCTGTGGCTACCTCAAGACAATTTAGTGCCATTTATGTCTCAAGCAAACACTTAAGAATGTAAATAAGAAGAAGCCCAGAGGATAATTAATATTTAAAAAGCAAAATGTCATGCTCAGCTAAGCAAGTTTCTTTTTAAAAAATCCATAGTTTTCTTTTCTACTCTCTGCCTTTTTAAAGTCACATGTTCCTCTCAGAAATCTGTCTGAAAACTTACCAGAGTAAGTTACAATTGATCAGTATGAAGTGGTTTACTGTAAAGTACTAAAAGCTGGCCAAGGCCTGAAAATAACAACAACAAAACACTTTGACAGAGCACCTCTATTTAATGGGCTGCATTTCTAGATACTTGTGCATGGGACTTCAACTGGAAATTAGGAAACGTCTAATATATATAAAAAGTGAAAGAAAAAATATTTTAAAAATCAGATCTTTGGTCGTTTCTATTGTTAAATATAGACCTCCTCATGTGAAATATTTGTTTATATATCTTTCTTATTAAATAAGGATGAGAACATTTATAACTATTTGCAGACCCATTATGTAAGGGGTGGAGAATTTATCAGAGGCTCTTTTTTTTTCAGCATCCAGGCAGGATGGATTTTTTAAATGTTTAATGTTGGACTTTTGGGGTCATTCCCATCCCCCTTTTTTGTACTCATTTTTTCTTTAATTGTTGTTAGTGTTGGATGCATTTTTTTCTGTTTTGTATTTTATATATATAAATATATATTTAAAAAAAGAAACATCTGTGTTATATTGGGCAGTAATTTAAAAAAACTGCCTTAAAAGTGAGTGAAATGTTCATGCTGATACAGCCCAAATTGCATAAGACACCTTGATCTGCATTGGACAGGCCTCAAAACAACTGCCAGTCAAAATCTCTACATAAGGCAATTATTTCTTCTATCATGCCCATTTTAGGCCTGGAAGCTGGATAAAGATAGCCACATGGCCCCAAATTCTTAGGAAAAGAGAAATTCCCGAACTACTGCACTATATTTCAGATTCTTTCCATTTCTTGATCCTTTGCCACAACAACCAGTTCATTGCCAAATTTAGTGGCACAGTAGGAGGAAATAGTTAAATGAACAGCAAGCAGTATCTTAATTTGAGTGAAATGTCTTGACCCCACCCTCTTGTCTGCCCCATCCTCTCTGCCCCCATTATTGGGCCTGCAACCTTTTGTGTGTCACTCAGGAGCCAAAGGTTGTTCTCCAAGCACAACAAGATTGCTCACACTTTCAGCTGATAGTCGGTGGTAGGTAATGAGCTCTTTGCACGAAGAATACTAAGGTGCACCAAAGGATCCAGGAGCTTCAGTTCAGTTTACACCTCTGCTAAGAGATATCCCCTTTACACTTCCCTCTCCTGCCCTTTGACACAATGAAAAAGCAAGTTGTGGCATCAACTGACTGCATTGTTTTTGAAATGAGCACTTCTATTACGGATGTGTTTTAAGGCACAAGAACCTTTATGTACCTGGAATATTAATGACCAAATGTTGGAAATAATAATAATATCAACAAAAAAGCTGTCTACAATATTGCAAGCTATTCATGTTTAAATTAAAACCTCAGAGACAATAAAAGTCCTAGAAACTGGAAGATGTAAAATCATTTTCCACGAAGAGTGAAAAGATAAACTGAATGTTTCTGGAACATTTGTTGTCATCAACTCAATGGGACAGGTTTGAAAGGCTCAATTTTGGAAATGCTTGACAGATACACATGCTCTCCACGGTTAACATCTGGAGAATTGAACATGGCCATAGATGGCTCTTTTTAAAAAATTGTTTGCTTGTAACTGGTTGAAACTTTTATCTGGATATAGCCCTCTTTCCTGGAGCATTATGTTCTCGGTAGTTCGTTGAGGCAGCCTCTAGGAATGGGTTAACTTGTCCTGTCACCGAATTGGACTGAGTCTGAAGTTAAAGTCCCACCCTTGTTGCTAGGCAGCTTTTTCAACTCAGTCCTCAGCTGGACAACACGCGTTAGCCATTCCTCTCAACTTGCCTTTTTCCATTGTGCCTTCATCGTTGGTAATCGTGAGTTTTGCAAAACAAAACTTTTGAATAATATTAAGGCATCAGGTAAGACAGAAAAGGCTGACTCTTTGCTGCCCTCTAATGATTATCTGGATTTTTTTTCAGCCCTCATTACATATTAAAAACAAACAAACTTTAATTCCCTAGAACTTTTCTTTTTCTAAGAGAGGCCATGAACACAAACAAAGCAGGAGAAAATGGAAGTTAATTCTGATGTTGCTTGCTACTATCAAAATGGCAGCTCACTGTGGAGGTCTGAAGCAAATGCTCGAGGCAATGCTGTCAGCTAAAATCCTTAGGGGATGCCAGAAGGAAACTGGGAGGCCTGTACAGTCCCAATTCCATGTGCCAGGCAGGAAGAAGACCAAGGTAATCCAGTTCTAGGATCTATGAAATTAAGAGATTTAGACAAGAGTTGCTATTAAGCACAAATGAAGCATTCAGGAATCTCTGTAACATTAGATGTCAAATCACAGGTATGGTTATTAACAGTGTACTCCAGTGTTTCTCCATCTTGACAGTTTTAAGATGTTTGGACTTCAACTCCCAGAATTCCCAGCTAACAGGCTGTTTGAAGCAGGTTCTAACATGCTGGCTGAGGAATTCTGGGAGTTGAAGTCCAGACATCTTAATATTGCTGAAGTTGAAAAACACTGCTTTAGGCAAATCCCTGCTTTTTGATTGGCTATTGTGCAGAAGCAGGAATACTCCTTCACTACTCTGTAGCTCTGTAGTCTCTGTTTCAAGAAAGTTACTTGAATTATTGAATTATTATGTTGAATTATTATATTATTATCTTCCTTGAAATATAATAATTCTGAGCATCAATAATATAATGCTCAGAATACTCGCTAGACATAAATTTAGGCACTTGTTTTCAAGAGTCGGACACTCAGCAAAAACATGATTTTCTTTCCCCACCACTAGCTTTTCTATTTTTTTTTAAAATTTCCTTTGGTGCATTGATGTAGTTTTATAACAACCGTAAATGCAGATTAGTATGTGTTGCAATTAATACGGTATGTATTACAATGGTTTTCTGAATAATAACATGAATCTGACATGGTTGGAATTTAGCTGATCCTTCCATCCATAGCTGCAACATTGTTGTTGTTGTTAAGGTGCTGGCCTAGAAACCAGCAGACTGTCAAAACATGACTTTGGGTCGTTCACTTTCTCTCATCCCAACTCACCTCATAGGGTTGTTGTTGTGGGAAAATACGACAAGGAAGAAGTATTGGTACATTTGTAGCCTTGAGCTGAATAAGAAAAAAAAAGGTGAGATAAAAATCCAAATAAACCTTAGAATAGTATATGTGAATTCTGGCTTGTTTTAAAACAGGAATGGGTGTATAATTAACTAAAAATCTATGTATGAGCTTTACAGCTAAATTGGGAGTTTCTCTAAAAATAATGGACATTGAAAACATTTGAGGAAAAATTGTGGCTTTTTCAGGAAATCGACTCACCATTTTGCTAGATATTGTCATTTATTTTTTAAGTAGAAAATGGACAATTTCTGATTTGTTGATCTGTAGAAACATTTTTTTAGCAAGTAGGACACTAACATTTGAGAGACTGGTGCCTCCGTTTCTGAGTTGGCTTTGTCAAAATGTGAATACAAGTCATAAAATAAAATTGTATCAGAATTAAATGTGTTAAAAATGTTAAAAACAGATCATGCCAAATCAATCTTATTTCATTCTTTGACCAAGTGACTAAGTTAGTGGGCCAGTGAAATGCTGTGGACATAGTAGCTAAAAAATGTGGGATAGATAGCATTACCACCAGATGGATTTATAACTGGTTGACAAACTGTACTCAATGGTTGTATAAACAGAGGCATAGAATCAAAATCACATAAAGTATTACTACCGCTTTATAAAGCCTTAGTAAGACCACACCTGGAATACTGCATCCAGTTTTGGTCACCAAATTACAAAAAAGATGTTGAGACTTTGGAAAAAGTGCAAAGAAGAGCAACTAAGGTGATTAAAGGCCTGGAGACTAAAACATGAAAAACGGTTGCAGGATTTGGGTTTGTCTAGACCATAGGATTAGGGGTGACATGATAACAGTATTCAATTTATTTTCCAAAACACCAGAGGGCAGAATAAGAAACTAATCAAGGAGAGAAGCAACCAGGAATTAAGGAGAAACTTCCTAACAGTGAGGACAATTAACCAGTGGAACAGCTTGCTTTCAGAAGTTGTGGGTACTTCGTCACTGGAGATTTTTAAGAAGAGACTGGACAGTCCCTTGTCTGAAATGGTATAGGATCTCCTGCTTGAGCAGGGGGCTGGACTAGAAGACATTCAAGGTCCCTTCCAGCTCTATTCTGATTCTGTTTTGTAATCTGATTCTTTTGTAAGAATTTTGTAGAATAAATATTTTAAACATTTCCACTTTAAAAATCTTTATGGAAGTGTACTAGAATATCCATTTATGTTCTGGTGATTTAGGAGCATTATAAGCCAATAAATAAATGATTGCCTAGCATCATACAGGCCCCTGGTCCAAACTCATCTTAGACATTTCTCTGATCAAAATTACCATGATTTACATAGTTTGCAATCATTTGAAGGGCAACTGCAGACTTTCAGAGGAAAGGTCTACTCACAATATGAACACAATTGTCAATCCAAGAATACCTCTATAAACATAAGAGAATTGTATTGGATTTACAGCCCTAATGATGCTATCACTACAGTTAATTATGATTTGGCTCTCTGCATGTAGAGTGGCCTTCAGCCAATTACTGAATCATGAATGTCTGCTGGAAAGGAACCAGCCAGAACCCTTAAGGAGAATGGATATTTCAATTGTTTGGCTGGAATCCCTAAAAAATGTGTGCCTGGGGCCTCACAGCTATTTACTATATGCAAAAGTGACAGATGTGGAATATGCATATATAAGATTAATGGGGCAATCTGCTGAAATCACGGTGATCGATCTGGTTTTACTTGATAAAGGGGCATCACATGTTAGCTGGAATGTGGAAATCTGCACAATTCTGGAAGTTATAATTTGGAGGATTTCAGGAAATCAATTGTATTATATAAGAACCATGGTGGCTCAGTGGTTAGAATACAGTGTAGCAGGCTATCTCTGCCAACTGTCAGCAGTTCGACCCTGACTGGCTCAACGTTGACTCAGCCTTCCATCTTCCGAGGTCGATAAAATGAGGACCCAGATTGTTGACAGCAATATGCTGAGTCTGTAAACCGCTTAAGTAAAGCACTATGAAGTGGTATATAAGTCTAAGTGCTATTGCTATTGTTATCTCAGCTATCAGTTGTAAATGTTCCTTGGTCTTTAGTGCTCTTGGTTGACAATCATTGTTATTTTTTGTTAATCATCCTGGAATCACAAACGGGATTTAGGTTAAAATATTTGATTTATTATTAATATTGACCTATAAATGCTAACAGTTGCACTGTATATCAGGTTTCTGATAACTCCTACTAAAGAGATACGAGCAAGCTTGCATGACTATGTAGATTTGTAAGCATACATTTATATTCCTTCTTCCTATGTATGTGCCTGGGATTCCTATCACATCAGGTACTTCATCTCTATTTTCTCAACTTAATCAAGGAGGATCACCTTCCTCCAACTGCTTAATTGTGTACAAGTTTTCCCACTAGACTGTGCACTTGCAGTATGCAGGATCAAAAGAGGAAAGGCTCTCACACATCTGTTAACAATAAATAAGTACAGCTAAGTAATCCTATTTCTACCCCACCCCAGTGAGAGAAATATATCCTGGTCTCCTCAAAGCAATTAAGTTTTACATATTTTCAGCGCATGGGGTATGAATCTCTGAAAACGGAAAGCAAATTTTAGCCTAAAATTACTTTCAATTAAAAAATGGGGGCATTTTCACAGCTGAGTCTTTAAAAAAAATATCGGTACGTGTTTTTCTGCATGATGGGCCAAAATGTATGTGCTAGTGATGTATAATATTATTAAATGGGATAGAGCCAGGATTTAAGGTCCCCCCACTTTAACATTTTTTTATATAAAAAAGGAGAAAGAAAGAATCCATTGAAGGTTGATGCATTTATTTATTTAAACACAAAAGAAATAACACCATGATTTGTAGCTTGCTACTGAATTTAATTAGGCCAACTAGGGAAGGCTCTTGAAGGTGTAAAAACCAAGCTGGATGTGCATACAGCCTGCAACTATAGGCTGCCCTGCCCTATTTTAAATATAGAAAGCTTGGCTGCCATGAAAACACCCCAAAATATCTGATGGCATTTATGTCTAATGAGGTACTGTGAGACTATTCAATGAATTTATTCACAGCTGGAACTTGACCAAATTCTTCTTGGCAGATGGAACTTTTTTGTGAAAATCTGCTACTGCTGATAAGAAATAAGGGGGTTGGATTTGTTGGCCTATGACACAACTTTGAATTTTTCAGGCACAATCCGCAATTCTGAATCAGTCATCATCCCTTAAAGCTTAGAGCTTTTTTCTTTTTTCCTGTAATTTTTATCCTACACAAACTTACAGCTTTTCCTTTTCCTTTACCTTTTCAAGTGAACAAATGAATAAAATTAATGTTATCTTATACAGTTGATTAAAAACGCCCAGCTACATTAATTTAGAAAATATAATTGTAATATTTGCAGAAACGAGTCTTTGCCTATTGTATGATAATTCTGATAAATATCACAATCCATCTTGTGTTAGCATATATCCTCTTGACAGTTTACAATTTTACCTCCAGAATTGTCAAATTACACTTCAATAGTAGTAACTTTTCTCACATGCACATTCACAGGGGTATGTACCAGTCTACAGCTTCTAAGAAATATTCAGATAGGTCATAAAATAATTTACCAGTAGAAATGAGAATATATAATTGAATACATGAATATACCAAAAAATAATAATCTTCGGCTGAGATTATTCAAATATAAACCCAGTGGATTGAAAGGAAATATGCTACCGGTATATGTTGGATTGAAACTTATTTTCCTCTCTATGCTGAAGACTTAACTCATTGGTACTTAGTTTGTTTTATTTCAATAAGTCCAAAATTTTATTTAAAGATATGAGGTTTGATTGCATCCAGAACTATGATGTTAGTTCCTATCTATTTATTATTTTAATACAGGTAGTCCTTGATTTACAACAGTTCATTTAGTGATTATTCGAAGTTACAACAGCACTGATAAAAGTGTCTTACGACCGTTTTTTACCTTTGCAACATCCCCATGATCACATGATCAAAATTCAAACACTTGGCAACTGACTCATATTTATGACTGTTGCAATGTCCTGGGGTCATGTGACCATCTGTTGTGACTTTCTGCCAAGCAAAGTCAGTGGGGAAGCCACATTCCCTTAACAGCTATGTTACTAACATAATAACTGCAGTGATTCACTTAACAACTCTGCAGCAAAAATGGAACAAAACTCACTTAAGAAATGTGTCACTTAGTAACATAAATTTTGGACTCAATTATGGTCATAAGTCGAGGACTACCTGTATTATCTGCTGGCAAGGCAATACTCCATAAACGTTTTTAGGTTCAAATGTATTCTCTATGTAAGGTCTATGCCATCTGTTTATTGGTCAGCAATTAAAATGTTACATCAGATTAAGTAAAGCCTTTTTAAAATTGTGACTATCTTATTGTGTTATATTTCTTCAATGGTAGTCACATATTGATTGTTGCCTCCACTCATTCCTAAATGGTGCCCTTATATGGCAGTGGGGAAAAGCTATGGAATCAAACACAAACATTCACCATGATAGGGTGCCTAGCTGTCATCCCTTATCACAGCTCACAGGCTGCGAATCCCACTTCTGACACCAGTTTTCTGTGGAATCAAATGCAGGATGCAAACAAATAATGAAATCTTACTGCAGTTTTATGAGACCTCATGTGCTGGTGGCATTCTCTCCAAAGAATATTGAAAGACCCAACAAAGGGATGTACTCATATTTATTAATTTTAGAAAGATGAGGAAGACTAATAGATGATGTCATCATGCATACTCATAGGTAATGGATCTCAAGTCTGTATATGTAATGCATACATATTCATAGGAAATACTACAAGCAAATACTACAGGTTACTTTGGTGCACCTTGTTTCCTTCAGTCACCCAAAAGTCCATAAAGCAATAAAATAGGGAGAGAAACATCTCCCATAAATCAAGAGGAGGGTGCAGTTTGGAAGGCCAACACCAAAAACAAAAACATTACCCATTGCAAATGTATGGGATGAGATAACAGACTTTGACCTTACATCTCTATATATCAACTTGATTTAATCGATTCCACTCATCTAAGAACCAATTTTCCCCACAAACATTAGTGCAAACTAGTGGAAAAGCTACACATTATCAGAAAGTATTACTTCTCCGAACTGCAGGTTATTTTTAAAAGACAGCCAATTTGATTGACTCAAGCTCAAAGGTTCCATCACCCTTGGTAATTGGATTTTTATATTTCCCCATAAGGGTTGGGGAGCTGTTTTATTTTGGAAAAATACAAAAATGAAACATAGAAACATACAGTATATGCAAGCTCTTTTTGCATCTGTTGTCTTATATCATGTTCTGTTTCTTGTCATACAATGTTTTATATACTATATTCTACTAGTATGGTACATCAGCTATCATTTTTGTCCACCTATTGAGTCCTTCCCAAGGAACTGGGATAGGGGGATGTGGATATTTGATGGTGTTAGAGGTATCGTTATAAGATGTAAGCTGTTCCTAGTAAAGCTGCCTTTTGCAATTGACTGATGGTAAATTTGTGAATGTTGATGGTGTTCAAGTGGTGCTCTAGTTGTTTTGGGATTGTACCAAGGCACCTATTACTATTGGTATAATGTTGGTTTCTTTTGCAGAGTTGCTCCATTTCTATTTGCAAGTTTTTGTATCTTTATGTTATATTCTATTATTATTTGTACTTCTGTACTATATTATACCATTCTATACAAGTATATTACTATTGCCACTATACTACTAATAGCACTACTATATAACAATGTCTTAACTCTTACAGATTCTGGTTTGTTTTTAAATCTTCTTTCTCTAAGATTATTTATTTTGCTATGTTTTATTTATTAATGAGCAGCAGGCAAAAATTAAAAAAATGTACAATGGCACCTTGATATTCATCCTTAATTGGTTCTTGGGAAAAACGATGGGTACCAAAAACAAATAGTACAAAAAAAAGTCCCATAAGGAATAATGTCCTTACAGGGCAGCTGACACCAACAACTTCTAGCTTGTGCATTGAGTACTAAACAAATGATGACTACCAGGACAAATTTTTCATGTCTAAATAGCCATAGCAATAGCACTTAGATTTATATACCGCTTCACAGTGCTTTACGGCCCTCTCCAAGCGGTTTACCGAGTCAGCATATTGCCCCCAACAGTCTGGGTCCTCATTTTACCGAATTCGGAAGGATAGAAGGCTGAGTCAATCTTTAGCTGGTGAGATTTGAACTGGAAAATTGCAGGCAGCTGGCAGTCAGCAGAAGTAGCCTGCAGTACTGCATTGTAACCACTGCGCCACCAAAGCTCTAAATGCATTGAGTACGAAATTTATACACACACACACACACTTGCTTCTCTTGCTACAACAATAAATAATATTAACAAACAACAAAGTCTCCTATCGGCCTGTTGATGATAATGGCCTTGTGATCAGAAGAAGGCAGAATTGGGAGAGTAATAACTAAGCAGACTTTTGCTGCAGTTGCCACATATTTTTTCCTCACTTTCCTTGGGGGATCCTCCTACACAACTAACCATAAAGGTGGGGGGGGAAAGAAAGCCACTTTGTTTAAGGAAGGAATCTTATCAGCCGCAATATCTAGAGAGCCAATGGATTTGACAGGTCCATGGGAGGCTCATTATCTCCAACCTTATTTATCCTACCTTCTGAAACTTTAATGAATTTAATGCACCAAACGTGGATATCCACAATTCATAGGTGTGTATGCGGGAACATTCACGAAAAGGCAGATTATGGAAAAAGGCAGCACAGCCAATGGGGCTTCAATTATGTACATTGCTTGAAGAGAACAGGGGAAATTAAATTACTCCTATGACACTGAAAACTAGGGTCAATATACAGCTAGCAGCATATAATCAACTGCAGCCAAGTTTTAAACTGATGGTTACCAGTTTGGGGGCTTATTTCAGAGTGCTGCAGCTGACCTTCAAAATCTTTAAAGCAGAGCTTTATCATTGGGATGTATCTTGAGTCCTAAGATCATTATATGCAGCTCTACTCTGTGGGTTAGAAAGGAGTGCCAGAGACTTGCTCACTACAAAGGACACAGTGAGAACAAGGAACAAACAAGTTCCCAGAAATAACCCACACAAAGAAGTTAGAGTGTGTAATGTAATTCAAAAACTAGTAATTATAGAAGAATAAGGCCCAGGGGTGAAATCTAAAAATTTTCCCTACTGGTTCTGTGGGCGTGGCTTATTTTGTGGGTGTGGCTTGGAGGTCAGGTAACTTTACACAGAACACAAAAAAAATTTACACTTTACAAACACACAACACAAAACAACTGACTCAGACACTATGCAAAAGCAGCTGTACTGACTCACACACAATGCAAAAGCACACAAAATGGCACCAGCAA
>JANHFT010002066.1:42862-53508 GCA_032467955.1 Pseudoxenodon macrops
TGATGCTTAATGTAGCAAATTCTCCCCCCCCCCCAATCTTTCCCTCACTTTTCAGAATAAGAGATTTCTGTGGTATCTGCAATTGTTTTATTTTTTCAAATAAAGACAACACAACATTCATGAAACCACAATGCAGTATCTCAATCATTCAGTGAAAGAACAGGAATATAGAACCACCTCCATTAGTGAGCAAATAATACATATCCAAGCCATTCTGGCCTTAGCAAAGTTTAAATTCTAATCTGGATTTTTAGATGAGAATGACGTCAGTTTGGATTAGAGAAAGGGACTCCTACTGTTTTGACTAGAGGAACTACAGGGCTGCTCTAACCACTTTATTGTTGGCCACTCAAAGGATCTCCAATATTTCTTAGTTAAATTTTAGTTTTAGGTCCAATTTATGTCTGTAAAAATGCCTATTCTGAAGAACATCTCAATAAAATCAGTATTAAAAAGAACCAAGGCAGTTGTAGGGAATCCCTTCAATGGATCTGCATATGCAGATGCTCTAAGAATCCCTTCGCCTGACCCCATTTAGAAGTTGTCTTTTTTTTTAAAAGAATTGCTATACATAACAAGCATAATAATCTTTTAACAATAACGTCATAGGAGGAGGTTTTCACCATAGACGACCGAATGCCAATGGAATGAAAATCTTTTTCAGGCACCTCTTTATTACAGTTGATGTAAATAAATGTCAAACAATCAGAATAATCATTTCAGAATGCAGGCCTTTTTAATATACCAGAGAATGGAAAAAGGAATCTACACTTGGTTTGGGATGCATCTCATCTATACATTCTGACAATGGATAAATAACTTATTTTCAAGACTCCTAGTGCAGAGAAAACCAGATACATTCATCTTCACAGACATTGTCCATTTACCAGCATCTTTGATAGCTGTTTTACTGCTGTTAAGAAGTAAAACTCAAATATAATTGCAGTACTGTTCCAGAATGGTTAGATCATAAATTCCGTTCAACCAAGCCATCTGGCTGGCAATTCTGAAAATGTCCAACACATCATGAGGCCATGAAGTTGGAGATGGCTGGTATATAGTGTTGCTCAATTTAAATCTCTCTTCTGTCCTTTCCCTCTCTATATCTGTGTTAAGACTCCACAAATGAAATGGAAAACTAGTTTATACATTCATTTCTACAACATGATCATATTTCGCTTGAACACTCAAGACTCTCAGCCAAACATAGCAAACTGTCCAGTGAAAGTAGTGTTGGTATTAAAATCACACAATGAAGATGAGTAATACAATATGTATTTATAACAGCTCACTCCCATGTTACATGATGCTACAATCAGTTCTGAACACGTACTCAGTAGGAACTAGTGGTCAAAAGCAATAGAACTTGCTAAGTCATTGTGTGAAACTTTGGTTTCCTTCCAGCCGTTTTCAGTATCTCAATCATATAAACAATTCTAAGCAGGCTTGCAATTATTTATTTTGCAGCTGGTTAAACAAGAGAGACAGGATATACGGTATTTTAAATGTTACTTGGGGTTCAGTTACTCAAAATTCTCTGATCTATATACCGGTATGTCTCAATTGAACTACTGATAGTTTCACAAGGATATGAACAATTGTCATTTATTTCAATACAGCCTAGTGCTCTAGAAAAGCACACCCTAAAGAAGGAAAGTCACAAATGAACTATCCTACTGGTTATGTTTTATTTTCAACTTTCACTGTTCAATAAGTGATTTGTGAAATGAAGCCCTGGAACTTATGTTTTACGCCATTCAACAGTGATGATACAAATTATCTCCATAAAGCAAGCAGGAAATTGTTCAATGGAAAATTTGTCCCTTCTTTTTCCATATTTAGATTATCAACTGAGCTTTAAATGGCTAAATGTATGTATCAGCATGTTCATAAAACGTTATGAGGTAAACTAACAATTCCAAGGGACTTATATTTGCAAAGGTGGTCTTGCCTGTCTCCCTCTTAAAAAAAAAAACCATCTATAAATGCTCCCTATAAGTATATTCCGTAAATGCTATGACTGTGGCTAAAAGGCCAACTTTCAATTGTAGGCTCCTTGTAGCAAAGCACCTACTTCTAAAGTGCTGTGCTTATCTAATGCCCCATCACAATAAATAACAATAAAATGACAATAATAAATATAAATAATTAAAAAATTGGGCACATCTCCCAAGATTGCATATAATGTTCAGAGATAAATAAAATAAGGTCTTCTTTCAAATGTCTTTAAAAGGAAATCTGTCCAAGATGGTACCAGAAGATTGAGATGTATGAAGTAGCAAAGCACAGATGCAGCCTTCCTCTTGAGTATAAATGCAAAACCGTTTGGATGCAAAGCTCTGGAACACCACCAGTTCACTGTACAAACATGCAGAAAACTGAAGGCCTCTGAGGCTGACATGCAATGGGCAAAAATCTCAAACTGGTGTATGTGGTGTATACAGGTTATGAGAATTGTGCTATGTACAGCTTTTGGTTTGTGTTTATAGGTGCAGAGACTAGCTTTTGAGAGTGGATGGAGACTATCACCAGTTCAAACAGATGAATGCCCAGAAATCTCTCCAAAAATGGTAAACATTTTAGGAGAGAATCAAAATCCACCTTTTCCACAAATTTCTCATTCCCTTTCCTGTTGCATTTCTCTTCCTAACTGGAGACCGGAGTCTTCCTTGCATCAATTTCTCCAGCCTTTTGCATAGACTCTCTTGGTTTTTTCAACTCACAGCCTCTTTTCTAGAGAAGGTCTACATTTAGTAGAGCTGCTGGGTGCATGGAAGCATTGGCGGTCCCAGGCATCCAGGCCAGGAAAAACCAAAGCTCTACAAGGGAATTGTTCTTAGCACCCTCCACTTGGATTCCAGCATCTCCAGTTTCATTCTGTGTCTCTGTTCCCCAACACAGTTCCAGATGATGACAAGGGATTGGCTCAGGTGTGTGCAGGTTTGCCTGTTCTGTGGCTATTTGCTTGTTCAATCAGGTCTCTGTAATAAGCAGATTTCAGGAATCTGGGATAGGAGTCCTTCTCCATCAAGATGTATGTTTTTGCTTGTGCTTCTTCAAAGCACGTAGAAGTGGCCCCAGCAAGGTTTCTTCTGGTTGCCTCTCGCGTTTCATGGTCAAGATTTACCTAAAGGAGAAAAAATATGGTGAATATACATCCTTGGTTTTAACTGGATGAATGAGAAACAACACATACAGTATATGACATATTCTAACACCATAACAGAGATAATAAATCTCTTGCATCATGATAAAAGCTTCTGAGTTATAGGTCTGAAAGTGTATGTGATATATTCAACAGTGAAAGACCTGAAAAGTAGATATCAAAAGCTTCTGGAAAGCGACTCTGAATAAGCAAGCAAATATGAATGAACAACTGAAAATTGCTTTGCAATAAATAAAAGGTGGGATATTCTCAAATACATAGAAGAATTTTGGCAGCAGTTCATTCTCTGAGCTTGTTTAGCTCCCGGATGTTTCATTACAATAGCAGCTAACATCTTCCATAGGACTTTGGGTGAAGTGTTTTGTTCATTTTTGGTTCTATTTATATAGGTCCTATGTGGTGTTGTAGTCAGCTGGTCACATGACTGGTTGCTTGCATGGTACGAAATTCAATTGTTGAGGAGGTAGTCAGTTCTGTCAATGACTTATATGAACCTATATGAACTGGACCATCCAAACAACCAATGAGTGATGAAACAATCAGTCATGTGACCAACTGACCACAGCACCATATACGACCTATATAAACAGAAGAAAAACTGAACAAAACACTTCACCCAAAGTCCCACTGAAGATGTTACCTAGTCTGGTAATGAAATGTCAGAAGCGAAACAGCAAGCTCAGAGAACAAACCACTGTCAAAATCCACAACCTCAGCTACAAATATCCTCTACGTGGAAGAATCTTAACTGCTCCATTCACCTGTCCTCCTTTGGGCCTATGAGCCTTTCCCTTGCTATGCTCTATCAGCAAAAGTACTTATATTCATCTTCCCCTTTCTGGGTACGGGAGCTATAGCTAATCAGATGGTAAGCACCAAACTGGAAAAGCCAACTTAGATAACCTTGAAATTTCATGCCCTTCCCATTGTAAAGGGATTGTTGCCAACACAAAGATATATCTTGAATCTGAATCTGCATGCATTAGATGGACCTGACTATGTGCAACATGTTACCTGAAGCCAGATCAAAAGTTAAAGTAATCCTATTGTAACACAGGCCTGTAACTGCATGACTCAGAAGAAAAAATAAACAACCTACTCCCGATAACTGAGCTTCCTCTTCCTTTTAAGTACCTTTCTGAAGAACCCTCAGTTAGAGTCAGGCAAATTTTCAACAACAAAAAAAGTCTGCTTTGAGATTGTGTGATTTACTCTGGAACTTATAAAATCATTTGACTCACCTCCCTGGGGGACTCATTCTGAACAAAGTCTTCAAAAATCCTGTTGGCTTTGGCTGCTAATTTTGCTTTGGAGGGGATTTTCTTATATTCTTCACAAGCTAGCCAAAACTCCAGATTTTCTTCACTAAATTCCGTTTTAAGAAACCCATGAAATGCTGTCATGCCACCTGTAATAAAGGAGGTAGAATAACCAGTTTAGAAGTGATAGAGAGAGAGGGAAAAGAAAGACTGTTGCTACCAGTAATAGATTTTAAAAATGCTGCATGTTTTGCAAATTCTAATGTCAAGGATGATACATTTTAAAGATACATGATTGATTTCTGGATGAAGAATAATCTATTAAACCACATTGGTGTCTTATTTGTTTTTCCTTCTATTGTAGAAAATAAAAAAATCTGGGTGGCAAAAATACAACATTAACGGGATCAGAATCCTCTCCCTGAGAATCTGAAGTGGTCTTACTGTTGCTAATTTTTTTTTAAAAATGGAGAGAAGGTCACGTTTAGCATAATAACTAATTTGATTCAAATGAGAACCTGTTTGGTCTAATGCAGCGGTGTCAAACTCGCAGCCCGTGGGTCAGATGTGTTACGCGCTAGCCATGCCCACACCCAGTTTAGCAAAGGGGGGAAAGTTGTGATACATTACGTGACAACACGAGTTGTCTAGTGATTTAGTGTTTAAGGCACTAGACTAGAAAGTCAGAGCGTTCTAGTCCCACTTTAGGCAAGAAACCCAGCTAGGTGTCTTTGGGCCAGTCACTCACTCTCAGCCCAACTTATCTCACAGGGTTTGTTGTTGTGAGGAAAATAGGAGGAAGAAGGTTTGTGGGATATGTTTTCCCACCTTCAGTTATTTGTAAACAGATTAAATATTAGTATTCTCAGCCAGTTCAGACTTTTACTATTTCGGTTGAGAAGTCTATGAGCTATAATCTCTCTATGCTAGGGATGATTGTTCATTCAGTGATTTTATAAAGTATCTGCTTTTTTCCATATCTAAGAAGATCGTCTGGTGCATTTTGTTAAGGCATGACTGGTTGGCAACTATACTTTTTTTTTTCTTACAAAATGTTCACCACATAGAAAATGTGTACTCACTTCTGCTTCTCAGCAGTTGATCAAAGGACTCCTTCCATCCAAGTGCTTCGTCCAATGAGTATCTGGAGAAGGAATAATATTTTTAGAGCTTGTCCGAGACATTTCAAAGAGTAATGTTGTGAGAAAAGAGTACAGGAAGCAGAACTGTTGGGAAGTGCAGAGGTCACCCTATTTATCTTGGCTTCATTTCTCATAATCCACATTCAAGATTGCTTACTGCTAC
Source organism: Pseudoxenodon macrops (assembly GCA_032467955.1). Lineage (NCBI taxonomy): Eukaryota > Metazoa > Chordata > Lepidosauria > Squamata > Pseudoxenodontidae > Pseudoxenodon > Pseudoxenodon macrops. The sequence goes on from JANHFT010002066.1 coordinate 48,593, forward strand.
ATATCACCTCACATAAGGTTATGTCATTAACAACATTTAAATGGCTTCAGCAAGTTCTTCAAAAATTTCTTATTCTTCTTAGCCAATGAAGGTGTAGAGATATTATTCTGGAGGCAATATTCTAAAACAAACAAAAAATACTATCTGGAAATTGAGTAGCTGGGATATCCTGGATAAAGATTTATTGAAAAATGACTCTATTTTTTAATAGAATATTATAAGTGATTGAGATAACAGGGTTTTTCATTTTAAGGTCCCCTGTTTTCACCCATTTCTTCCATCATTTTTTTTTCAGGAAAAAAATAGTGTTATAAGACTTGCACAAGGCTTTTTAATATTAGTGCTTCTGTTTAGAAGCAGCCTCTCTTCAAAAACATCTCAGCCATTTTTGGTTGACTCAGAATGGCTCTTTGTCCTTTCATAAATGGAGGATCCCGCATAACAAACTGCCGTATCATATAAAACGTTTTCTAATATAGTTAAAAAACATTACCTAGGATACCTTCCTCTCTTTGGAGTCAATTAGAAACTGAAATACCCTAAAATTTTATTGCCCTTCAAAATCCTTGTGTTTTTGTCAACCAGATATAGACTTACTTTTGTTTGGTGCTCCAATTGAGGTTTCCAATTTTATGTCCAAACTCTGGTTTATGAAGCAGAATTCCCAAACGTGTTTTAAACTCTTTGGCTCTGAAAAAGGGAAAAAAATATAATTTAAAATCGATACTAAAAAACAAAGTACTGTAGTTACTAGAGGGTATCAAGACAAGACAAGGATGTTCCTTCAAACTTAAGGTCTAGAAGAAGCTTCTTGGTTCAAGCCGTTTAAGATAAAGAGTTTGCATGGTGAGAATGAGAGCTGTAGCATTTCTTTATATAACACCACTACTTTTCTGCTAACCTTTCTTTTTCTCCATTAGTAAATGCATTTTTAAAAATCCTTTATCAACTAATCTTTAACTCGGCTATCCGTATTATATTGTTGTCAACAAGGATAAATTGAAAAATGGATTTTAAACAGCAGAATGCCATCATTAGTTTTCCTAAACTCACAGCATTTACTGCCTCAGCCAGACTTAAAAACTGAAAAGGAAAACATTTTTTTCAAGCAGAAGTTCTTGTATATATGCCTACTCTGCAATTGCAAAGTTAATTTGTAATTTAAAGTCTTAAAGTTAAAAACTCTGTACTGTGTTTCTTTAATTCTGCCCCTTATTACTGAATTCATCAGACTTCTCTGCAAGGTTGAATCAGCTTTTTATTTCCCTGCCACTTTCACCAGATATCCATTGCTTAGTTATCTGGATAGATCTTCCTCAACCTCTCATAGAAGGCCACAAACCGTTCTAGGCTACAAACTGCAGGCCTCCACTAGGTGGCAGCAAAGAGATACAAAGAACACCAACTCTATGCTCTTAATGGTCATCTGGAGGTTTGTAACCCCAGATCTAATAGTACTACTTTTATGTGCCTCGACCACTGAAATGAAATGATATGACATGTCATGACTCCAGCCTATTAGGGCATTAATTCTGTCAAGGTCTAAGTTACCTTACAAGAATTCAATGTTCTAAATACCTAACTTCTTAAAAACTGCTCACAGTGCATGTTTATTCCAATCATAATAGAAATATATATAATTTCTGCTTTGTAAAACTACACAAGCATGTCAGTTCTGCAAAATTCTTAAGCTATTAATTATCATCATTAATATGTACCAGAAACCAAGCAATATGTGCCAAAATGTAATAATCATCAATAAACTGGTGAGCAATGAAAATGTTTGACCCTTCAAGAACGTATATAAAAATTCTAGCTATATCTATATCTTTAATCAATATATTTTGATTGACTTTATTACATGAAGTCAAAATTTAATCTGCTGTAGAAAAGCTGAACATATAATTTCTGTACACATAATTCTATGATGCCCTTTTAATCTTCCTTTTTTAGCTTATTTTTTAAATCTTTTTACATTTTTCTTGCACCATTTGCTCTTTCGTTTATTAAAGCATTATTTAAACACATTAAATGCTATTGTTTCTAGTATTTATTCAGCATGTTTTTAAAATGCATTGTCATGATTCCACAGATCATAGAAAAAATGTTCTTTAGCCAACAATGAATCTACTTTATTATTACTATTCAAACTGATATGTGTATTTTTGAATGAACTGTTAACTTTTATAGCATTTAGGATTAATCAGCACCATCCTGTTCACCAACTTGTAATTATATTTTTGTGCTGAACTCCTGAAAAATTAAACTGTCACATAATACTGAGACAAATCACAAATATTGCTAGGAACACAACAAACGTTAAGTCAGACCAAAATAACTATTTCTATAGTTTCAAAACATTACAATTGCAAGCTCACTGCTCTCTAGCTAATGTCACTTACTTTTATGATTTTTTACGAAATGCCAGCTTTTAATGGGTATGATTTCTTTAGTCAATTGGTACAGCAATAGGAGTTCTCAATCTATTTGGACCAGTGGACTCATTTGGGAATTTTAAAGTCAGGTTGTAGCTTTTTTCACAAAAGATAGTTCAGCTAATTCATATATATCAGAAGTTAAATACTATAAGGCACAGGGACTACAACCACCTAGGATTTTCTAAGAATGGAATTGTTTTCAGAAATACAGATTGCACTTGCTTTATTAGCTTGCCACTTTAAAATAATATTTTCTTTAAAAACGATTTGTTGTTGGTAGCTTAGTGGGGGCCCACTTGCTCCTGGGCACCATGCTGGAGTCCAAGATCTGTGCCATGTGGCCTTCAAGTGCAGAAGGTCAAGGGGATCTTGATCATGGTTGATAGTCTGTTGCTTTCTCACTCTGGAACATCTGCATCCCTTTTGATCTTTCTCTCTGTTTGGACTTGACTATGAACCCACCAATAGGCCTGGGCATCCTTCGTGTCTCTGTAGCTGTTGAATCTGAGACGATCAGGAATGTGGAAAATCAATTGGATTTTCCCAGAGACTGAAAAGATGTGATGATGATGCACTTGCCTCGGACTGCATCTACTTGTTAACTGCACTATTTCCTCTCAAAAGGTCACTAGAGCGGTTATCAAGTCATTACGGCGTGATGTGGCTGGGGCCAGGGGCAAAGGAGAGGGGAGAGAGGTTCTGTAAATGCTAGGAATACATAAAACCTTAAGGCTATCACTAAAATGTTATCCTGCCTTTTTCAAACACAGTAGATGGCCAGCACACCAAAGCAAAAGTCAGATGCGACTTTCAAGTCTGTGTCTCTTCACTGTCCTTTTCTGATACCTCTCCACCTGTCAGAAAACACACTGTATGCTCAAGGCAGACCCTCAGCTTTTTTGCTGTGGCTATATTGTTTTACCAGGATACAAATAAAATGCCAATATCATAATTATTATAATTATTTCCCATCCATGGTTCTACATTATGTCTCCCTAATTGCTATTCCTCTTCGGTGACTAACTGGATGCTTTCCTTGCCACTATTCAAAGCATCCCATAGCTGGTAAAGAGTTTTCAGACTTTGAATGTTGTGTCACACCTGCCAAACTAGGGAGGTGCTGCAGTCATTCAGAGGTCTCTCCCTGCTTGGTGCAATCACTGCGACAATTTGGAGATGGCTGCCTGGTGCATCGCTTTCTATTCTTAGCTCACCAACCTATGGCTGGTGTGTGGCAGGCATGCTAATGATGTGCAGTGCAACTTGCAGAGGTGTCTTTGAGAACTGCATTGCAAAGGCACGGGAATTATGTACTCGTTTTCTCCTCACAACATTTAAAAGCACACAAACAAGCCAAATGTATGAAGCAGACAGTCTAGCAGTTCTCGAGAAAAGCAGGAGAAATATAAGTCAGACCTATTTCGTTTAATCTCTTATTATCATCATTACCTTTCTTATCTTTCCTCAGTGCTGAACTAAATAATGCCAGTCCAGTTATTACATGAAATGGTACAATCAGGATTTGGGATATAGACAAAGGTCATTCCTGGTCAGCACACGTGGCCACGTCCAGTCCAGTCCTGACTGTTCAGCAAAGTAATAATTTTCTAAGAGCTTCAATAATTTCCCAAGCCTCTTACCTTTCCAAGCAGCTAGCAGGCAGTGCAGCTAAACCCCGACACATGTTGAGAAAGCAGTTGGGTGGCTTGCTTAGATCTGCAGAAACTGGATTGGGGAGCAGTGGAGGGCTCTGATCACAGCCTTCCCCTAGTAAGCTTTCAGTGCTGGAGTCTGGAAGCAGAGCTTTTATATCTTTCAGGAAGTGGGAGGGAGCATGAATCAAGCACACAGCTCCCACCCGCCTCTATACAAGAAGAATTGGAACTGTCCTTGAACAGCACAGTCATAAGTGGAATTCAGAAAGAACAAGCCGGACAAAATATGGGTGTTTCTGTTGTAGCTACTCTTGTATTCCATGATTGAAGGGTACTTACCCAGAAACTGCAGTCAAGAGCTCAAGGGATGTATTTTTCTTCTCTGAAAAGCACTTGGCTGCTGCGCTTATTATCAAATAAAATACACACTTTAATACCAAGTGCTGAAAAGCCTTTGCCGTTCTTGTTCTTTTAAAAAAATGTGATGACAGAGTCTACGCATAATTTAAATAAATCAGCCTAATTTGCCAGGATACAGTTGGCGCTAGCACCAATATAAGCGTTTTTTCCTGGTGCAAGGAACTGGTCTAAGTGGGGCAGTGGAGTGGGAGATAGCGTTAAATTGGGGCTACAGCGGGGCAAGGACACTGTGACAAGCATGTCTACTTTGGCCCCAACTTAAAACCTCTTGGAAATAACTCTTGGTAAACTAAGATAGATGGATGGATGGATGGATGGATGGATGGAAGGATAGATAGATAGATAGATAGATAGATAGATAGATAGATAGATAGATAGATAGATAGATAGATAGATAGATAGA
>JANHFT010002066.1:66945-77491 GCA_032467955.1 Pseudoxenodon macrops
GCACCCAAGTTTTCACCCTCTTTTGGCGGATAAAAAGGTGCATCTTATACTCTGAAAAATGCAGAAGTTCAATTCATGAGAGTGAAGATCTGTTCCTGACTTCTTGCCAAATAATTACTGCTGCAGTGTGGAATTTGGAAGATATCGGCCCAGCAACTCTCCAAGCCTGATACAGGTCTGTAGTTGTGAAATCTCATTAAAGACTGTTTGCCAGGACTTTGCTGGAGAGGAATTTCCTTTAACCTAAATAAAAGAAGTTTTATTGGGGCGAGGAGTTTGCTTCGTGATTTGGGGAAGCCTAGGTCAGAACAGGGAGCTCACTCCGTTATACAGCACTAGGGATTGACAAGCTCAGCATCTTAGCCACTGAGCCACCGCATCCCTTGTATCAAGGATTACATTCCCACAAAAGCTGCTATCATCTTGGTTCTCTCTTGGCAAAGAACTAGCTGAATTTAGGATGGACTTAGTTGATTCTTAAGTGTCAGGCCCTGAAGCGTGAGGGAAGTCAAGACTCCCCACAATAATGCAAGGAACTTTAGGGTACTCCCTTACATTAATTAATTCCTTACTTGCTAGGCTGTACTGCACTGTCTTCTATCAATGAATCTCTGAAAAAGATTTGAAGATTAAAAATTGAACCAGGGTAATTCTCAAAACTGAGAATTAAAGAACAGACTAAAAAAATATGCTACAGGTTTAAATGTGGCAACATAGCAGCTCTCACATAATTAGCTTCTGGGTATCCAAACCCTGTAGTTTTATATATAAGGATTGTGACCAGCAATTATTTCAGGCAAGGTTAAGAGGAAGGAGTAGCAAAAGTCTCAGGAATCTATTGTTTTAGGTATAATAATGAATATTGAATGCCTGTCAGACTTACTTTCTCATGCCATCTTCTGTCCCAGGATTAAATAATATTTTTTGAAATACCTCCTTAACAGTTTTTCACACCCTCCCCCCATTTTTAGGGCCAGGTATACATTCCATCACATTGACATATCAAGGATCACCCATAACTACTCCTATTTGTCACATTCTGAGCTAGTTGTCATTCCCAAGTGGTCTTCCAAGATAGATCCACATAGAGTGCATTGTTATAGTCCAAACAACAGATTACTAAAGCAAAGGTGTTCCCCAATCCAGGAAAATATGCAATTGATGCAAAATATGGGTCTGTGCAAGGGCCCTTTTAGTAATGGCTGCCCCCTGCTCTTCAAGCAGGAGTTGTACATCTAGGAGAAACTCCAAATTGTGTACCAGCTCTGTCTGAGGAACTGATCCATCCAAAAGTAAACCTGAACAAATTGCTTGTTATCTGAACCTCTGGTTGGTTTGTGGTTGCTACTAGAATGCTTTTTGTTCATATTTTGTTCATATTAGAATTTTAAAAGATTTAGTCATATTTGTAGTGATGTCATAGCTGTCAACTTAAACTTGCTGCCCTTGAGGATTATCTGACTCCACTGAGATTATTCACCCTCAGTATGATCTAGTCTAGTGGCTAATTCTTAGGAAAAGTGGAGTAGCACTCATTCATAACCGGCAAACCCAGCTTCCTATCCCAGAAGTGGTGTGTGTGTGTGTGTGGGTTGCCATTGTTCAGTGATGAGAAAACTACTTTGGCAGCCAAGAGTAGTGTGTGTGTGTGTGTTTATCAAGCATTAATTTAATAATGGAAAATCTGGAAGCCTGATGTACTCTTAAAGGAGCCATAGACTTTAAGTAAGTTACAATCCCATTTTCAGTGTTTCTGAAAATAATGCTACCAGAAGAAAATTCTAGGTATGCTCAAAAAAATCAGAAGTCTCATAACATCATTTGCAATTTTTATAGTATGTTTTATGAACTACAGCTCCATATTTTAAAGCAAAATGTATTAGTTGGAAAAGATACTACCAGATCTTTTTGATTTTTTACTGTGATAGACTAACACAACTCTCCTCCTACAATGTCTAAATGTAAAAAAAAACTGGGTTACAGCATCCAACTCCCTTTCCATGTTATCATTTATATCAGGGGTATCAAACTTGCGGCATCACGTTGTCACGTGACGTATTGTTACTTTTTTCATCTTTGCTTAATCGGGGGTGGATGTGGCCAGTGCATGATGCATCCAGCCCACGCGCCCTGAGTTTGACACCCCTGATTTATATGGTGAGAGGAACAATTCATTTTCATGTGTCTTTCATTTAAAGGTGCAGCCATCTAATTTCCTTATGTTGGAAATAAGATGCAGATGTAATATGACTATGATTTGGAAGAAGAAAGCCATTGTAGTGGTTAAGGTCCTGTGAGTTCTAGGCCTGTTTTAGGCATGAAAATCAGCTGGATGACTTTGGTCCAGTTACTGTCTCTCAGCCTAACCCATGTAACAGGATTGTTGTTGTGAGGAAAATCGGCAGGAGCATTAGGTATGTTAGCTGTCCTGAGTTGACCACTTTTTAAAATTAAAAACAGGGATAATAGTAATAAATTAAGCACTATATTGACCTATCACATCTCCTTTACGTGAACGGTCTGAAGCTGTGGGGCAAGGCATCATCTGAAATAGAATTGCTGCTCAACACTGTCCATGTATATGGCACATGTCCACTCCATCGCAATATCTTAGCTGTGTATACAACGCACACGGAGAAGAGAGAGAGAGAGAGCTAGAATATTGCTTGCAATGGAGTGGACAAATGTACCAACCTCATCACCAACAGACAAATAGTGAAAACTGAGGGAATAAAGATGCTCTAAGAAAAAACATCAAGAGTATGGACAACATCAAGCATGCTGAAGTCAAGAAGTAGGTTAGAAGTGAATACATCATGAGAGGGAAAAAGATCTTAAAGTTCAAACTCAGTGGTGGAAATACCATCAATGTGATTAACACCTGGACAACTCCAGACATTACATACACAGCTGGAATAGAGAATTGGACTCAGCAGAATCAAAAGCCCTGGATAGGAAGACTAGAAAAACAATGACAATGAATCATGCCCATCATCTACACAATGAAGTTGACATACTTTACTTGCCAAGGAGCATGAGGGTGGTGTGGAATGTTGTAAGCACATTACAGATTTGAAGAAGGAAAAAAGAGCATCGGAAGAATATCTGAAAGTGAGTGAAAGCTAGTATACCATGAAAGTTAACTGAGTACTGGAGAGACCAAATTGGCCTACAAAAAAAAAGAAAGAAAAAAAGAAATGAAGATTGGAAAATAGACATGCCAACATAAAGTATTACACAGCCAGTACATTTAAGAAACAGTGAACCATCTAGTTAGTTATTGCAAGAAGATCACACAGACTGACTACAAACAACAGCATGACAAATGGTGTCAACTGTGGTGCATTGAAATATTATCATTTGCCCCCAAGCCAGAGCTGATGAGACCACAATTAGACCAAGTAATAGAAATCGAAGAAGATAAAGTATTGTGGAACTTTAGAATTGAAGCAGAGAAACACCTGCTACAGATTTAACAATTGTTGATAAAAAAGACCCCCAAAAATCTAGATAGTAGATGTTGTAGTACCTGGAGACAGCAGAATAGAAGAGAAAGAACTGAAGAAAATCACAAAATCTAAATAAAATACAAATAGAGCAATTGTAGCAAAAGAAAGCAAAGATAGGACCAATAGTGATAGGCATCTTGGATGCAATTCGAAAACATCTTGAACACATTTGCAAAATCACTATCAATCGAAAAAAGCAGCTTTACTTGGAACAACTTTCTTCCTCTGATGATATATTTTAACACCATCAAACAACATCTGCCTATCCAAGGTCCTTGGGAAGGACTCAGTAAGTGGATAAAAATGCCAAATTCAGCATTAAATATTTGGCTGACTGCAACCACACATAATAAAGAAGATACATTTTGCCCTAGTACAGTGATGGCTAACCTTTTTGCCATCATGTGCCAAAAGGGGGGAGTGCAGGGGGGAGTGTGCATGCATGCCCACACCCATAATTCCATGCACACACCCCTGCGCATGACCCCCCCACCCTACATGTGATGGCACGCCTGTTTTTTGCTGTCCCCAGGCTTCATAGCCTTTCTGGGAGCCTGGGGAAGGCGAAAATGGCCTCCCTACCCCTCTGGAGGCCCTCCGGAGGCTGGAAATGGCCCGTTGGCCCTCCCCAGGCTCCTAGAAAGGCTCTGAAGCCCGGGGACAGCAAAAAAACAAGACTTCTGACCCAACAGGAAGTTGGCAAACGGGCCATTTCCTGCCTCCAATGCATTCCCAGTTCAGAACAAAGGGAGGTAAATCAGAAAAATATTGAAACTCTTGTCAGTGTTTTATAGACATTTTTATATTGTCTTTGAAAATTTGTTTTTGGGTATATTTACATAGTAACATTTTTCTACAAAACACAATTGCAACAACAGTCTTTCCAGAACATAAAATCCAGGTCTTGTTAAACCAAACAGTCTTGGTTGGAGATGTTAAAAACTCTGATCTAACGCATATGGTGGATACCAGATTTGGGAAGGCTGATTTAACTCTTGAGGGGAGCTACTTGTGCTGAATGTTTTAACCCATTTTAGTTATTTCTCTGCCCAGAATTGTGGATAGTGTGAACTGAACTGATTAATTTTATTTTTCTAACTTTTCTTCTCTTTGGGGGGAGGGTCTAAAATCATATATATTACTTTCTTTCTTTCTTGTTTCTTTTATAAATAATAGAAATAGATCAGTAGCGTAATGCATGCACACATTTAAATCTGGTTAAGTGCCTGATAACAGTACCCAAAAACCCCACTTATACTACCATACGTGAATACTCCAACACTTTTATACCCAAAGCTCTTTCTGTCTTACCATTTATTTAATATAACTGAGCCCTGCCCTAATTTTTGCACAACTTTCTCCCAAACACCCTAATTCGATACACAACTGTGCTGAAAACAGGGTTTTTCTTTTCTAACCTGGAGAAATGGATGCTAGCTGATTCCATTTACTGATGCTATTCTCTACTGGCAGATTGTGATAAAATTCTTGGCATTGTTTCTTTAGAAATTAAGTAGTACTTAAAGGCAAACCCAATGCCCACATTGTGTGACATGTGCTAGGAAAGCTGCAACCTGCCTGTGGATATAACACAATTGTACCAAGAGCTGCTTTAATCCCGTGTTCTGACATTAAAAGCAGATCCAGCATTTTTAAAGCCATGGTTCCCTGCAGTGTGACCTATATTTGAGGACCTATTTTTAAATTTTAACTCTATTTAAAACGATGTTATCAGGTTTGCCTGTTGTGTATCCTGCCCTTTTTGCGCAACTTTAGATCTCATTTCTTAGATACCTGTTTAATGCACTGTTGTGCTAGTAGGCAAATTGCCCACCCACTTAGCAGCTTCATCTATTATTGATAACCAGTTGGGAACATCATGGTTGTTTTGCAGTTGAGACTGTTGTTTCTCTCCCCCTCCCCCACTTCCTTAAACATCCTTGATTGCACTAAGCTCTCCTATAAATACAGGCCAAGAAAAGATTCATGTTCTGAAATGTGTATACATTGGTGGATCAAACAGCTGTATGCTGCGCTATCACCACCAGGCCAAAAGTAAAACATTTGTAAAAATTGTTTGTGCTACTTTTTCCAGTGGATACTTTTTAGAACATTATAAGAGATTTTTAACCTTTTAAGCTTTGTTTTCCCCTCCAATTACTTCCTTTCTGAGTGTTGGATGGTAGATATGTTTCACAAAGGGAAAAGCATATCTGTTGACAAAACATAGACACACACACTATTAGAAAATTTAGAGAAAACACATTTTCATGAACATACCAATTTACTTTATTTAGGGTAAGAAAGCCTTCTATATCAAAGTCAGAGATTTTCAGTTAGTGCAATGGCATCACTCTGGCAAAAGAACATCAATGTACTGAGATAGGAAACTGAAGGATATGTTTAAGTTACCATAATTTTACTTTGTTTTTGAGTACAATATAGCTGGATCATATTGTTGACCTGGTTACATTCCAAGTTACATTGTGGAAAAATAAAGGATAGATATTTCTTTTCTTTTTTTCCCTTAACTCATTTAATATAAGAGAACCAGTTTCATATAGTGGTTTAAACTTTAAAAGCACTGGATTAAAAGCCAGCTGGTGACTTTGGGCCAGTCATTCTTTCTGAGCCCTAGGAAGAAGGCATGGTAAATCACTTATAAAAGTATTGTCAAAAAATTGTAGGGACTTTGTAAGTAGTCATCAGGAGTCAAAAATTATTTGAAGGGCCCTCTCCCCTCATAAAGTTACTATGAGCAGCACCTAATAACTTTCATGCCATGCTGGCTTCATATAGTTCAAATCTTCCAGCATTATTGGAGCAGCCAGTTAGGTCTAGTGATTAAGGCACCAGGCTAGAAACTGGGAGAGTGTGAGTTCTGGTCCCATCTTAGCCAGGAAATGCAGCTGAGTGACCTAGGCCCAGTCATACACGAGAGGTGAGCCCTACTCACCTCACAGGGTTATTCTTGTGGAAAAAATAGGAGAAGGAAAGTGGATATGTTCACTGCTTTGAGTTATTTGTTAAATAAATCAGTCAATCAACCCAGTTAAAGAGAAGTAACCAATCCCCATTAAGGATTTTTTGAATGTCAGATGAAATCACCTCATCTGAGAGTAGATTAGATTAAGTTCAAATCTAAACAGGAGCATCCGCAGAATCCATGTTATCATCAGGAGGAGAAAGCAACATCATGACATAAGTTCCACCCCTTTTGTACCTGCCTGTGATGCACTAGTGGGAGGACACTGCTTTCTTCATCCTCCACCCTGCTGTTCAAGAGGAACTTTTCATCAGTGACCCCACAACTTATGAAAGAGAGGTGCAGATCTTCTGTCTTTTTCCCCCAGTTAGTAATGGTTTTTAAATTATTCTGTTTAAAAGAACTCTTGAATTAGGGTGGAAATAAGTGTCTTTAACTGGATTTTCTGGTGTCCCAAGTTGTTAAGTCATATATATTTAAAATGAAAATCCTTTCACTGTATTTTTGCCCGTTTTGTGATTATGGAGTCTCTGGTTCTTTTATTTTTTCAGATGCTGGATGGCACCATAGTAGCAAAAAAATTACAAGCCATAGGACAATTTCTTCAGGAGCTGTTATTTCTTCAATACTTCTCTCCCTTCCTCCAAAAAAGAACTGGTATAAAGGCTTTCCTTTCTTTCATTTTGGTGAAAGCACCAAAGAAAGCGCTGAATAAGAGTTCCTGGGAGATATTTTTCCCTGAAATTAATTTTTGGTATGTACATTAATTACATGCCTTCAGCCGACCCGTTTGTCCTTTCCTCTGGATTCGATTTGCTGATGGGAAATATGTTTTCACTGGGTTTTTTTCACTCTCAATATGTTTTTACTCTGCTGTTCCTTGTACATTTTATTATGCTGATTTAATATTCCTGTATGTTTTTGCAGCCTTTTATATATATATATATATTTTGCTTCTTGGGCATGTCCCAAGCATGCAAACTTCAAAATCTGTCTTTGCATTACTTTTTCTCCCATATTTTAGTATGAGAAGTACTTACTCAGAAGTATCATTGAATTCCATGGGATTTTTAACTAAGGCACCTTTCTCCATTCTCCATTCTTAAGGGTTCTCGAGCCTTAATTGCTACAAATAGGATGGTATCAAACTTATTTGTCTAAACTGTTCCACGGTCTTGCAAATCTTGAATGCAAAACAACTACAAATAAGTTTGAGTTTTGGAAGTTGTAGCCTCTTGATGCAGAATCTTAATTTATTTACCCAAAAAAAAATGTTTAAAAACCCAGCAGCTACATTTTATTTATAAAATTGGAGAGGGAGGAGAAAAAAGACAGTCTGTGGGCTTGAGGAGGGGGGAAAAATGAGCACAGATGGTGCAGAGAAGAAATTATGAAAGTTAGATGGCTAATCAGGTAGATGAGGTAGAATTAAAGTGATGGAAAGTGTCAAAAACCACAAGAAGAAAAACATTGTGCAAGAAGACATGTACAGGGCTGTGATTTATGTAACACGTTTCTGGGAATAAAGCATTTAGGACTTTTTTTTCTTTTACTGAAATGAAAATAGAGATAGTTACCTGATTACACAGTTCTCTTCATTTTTAGAAGGGATGGCACACATCTCCCTTCCCTTTGACATATTCACAGTCCTACAAATTCTCTCTCATCCATATGTTACCCTGACTGTCACAGGCCAAGAAGGCAAAGGAGTTGGCTAGAGGGCATTGACTATACAAGTCATGATGTCATCCCTGAAATGACGCAAGTCCTAGCAATTTCTCTTTAAATAGAGAGTGTAAAGAAAGGCAGCACAAACACAACTCACTGGCTTGTAAGGTAAACTGTCTAAGCAAGACTTAAGGTTTGAATGTCAACTGGCAGAATACGTGGGTGTGTTTTATCTGGGTTATAAAAGAATAAAAATATGATAAAAAAGGTGAAGGGGATCAGGGTGAAAATAATAGACAGCATTTCCCTCCTGTTTTGCTGATCATAGTTCGCTGGAAGTGGGAGGATTTTTTTTTTTTTGCTTTTACACCATCATTCTCCAAGGGGAAAGAAAATATCCTAATGTCGCAACAGTAATTTGCATTGCCCTTTTAATCCTGCTACTTGGATGACTGTCAAAAAACAACAACACTCCAGATACAGCCAATTCATGCACTAGCCAAATTCTTCTCGGTAAAATGATGGAATTAGAAAATCCAGACTTTCCACCCTAACTCATACTATAAAAATTCATATTAAAATTACAACACTGAGAAAATACCACTGCTTATTTTTGTCGACATGGTCAATTTAAGGCAAACACTCCTTAGAAACCCCCGGGGGGGAAATGGAAAATAACGTTAAAAAAGAATACAAGGCTTGGTAAGTAAGAATTGACACAGTATGACCTTTTTCACTTACATCTAACCATGGCAAAATATGTTTCTGGATCTTTATGATGTTGCTTTCATTGATTTTCAGACACCCAAGGTAACTTTACGTTTTTTTAGCTATATATCTGTGACAGTACTTGGTTATTAAGTGAATCTGACTTTCCCCATTGGCTTTGTCAAAAGCCAGCTGGGAAGGTCATAAATGGTGACCCCGTGACCCCAGGATGCTGCAATCCTTGTAAATACATACTGGTTGGTGAGCTCTTGAATCTTGCTAATGTGATCATGGGATGCTATGATGGTCATAAGCATGAGGACCAAAAGTGATAAGTTACTTTTATCAATGCCACTGTAAACAGTTACTAAATAAATGGTTGTTAAACCAATGACTATATTCCTGCACAGTTTTTGCCATTGTTTACTCTGATGGACTAATGTACCAAGAGGTAGAAGCAGCCAGGAATTTATTAGTCACTTGAGATTAATATAGATAGATCTTTCCATTCCCTGGACAAGGACTTCCTGGCCCATACTGCTTTAGGCAGCTGGAGAATCCAATTCCCAAACAAGGTCCTCCCCCTGTACCTGCCTACTTCTGAGCCATATTGTAACATAGAAGCCTGTCTCTGAATTAGAACAGTCCAAATAGCAATTGAACAGATATGTGCATAGAGTCACTGCACCTAAAACAACAGAGAGCCACTCATCTGGCTGTTGTTTGCCTGTTATTCAGGCTTTTTTGTACCGTAGCATGGAAAAATGCATAGTAGAATAACAGAAAGTGTGGCAGGCCAAAATCCAACGGGAATAAAATGCAAGCCTGACAGCTCTTTTGGAAGGACTGATCAACAATAGAAATGGGAAGGTTGTTGCAATACTGATAAAGGTAAGCAGATGTCCAGGTCCCTGCTGTAAAGGGTACAGTCTTCACTTATTGCCAATTTCATGTTAGTTGGGCTCCTTTTCAGTGCATATATGGCCAAAGCCAGCAATGAATTTTGAGAGCTGATGAAAACCATTGTTTAGCCATTTGCCAAAACATATTGCTTTCTCATCCCCAACCCTTGTGATGTTTAGTGGAACACAAACCTAGAATAATCCACTGATCTCTTTCCTCAATACATCCTTTACTCCATAAGTAAAAACAGACCCCTTAATGGCAATCATGTAGAGCAGGGGTGTCAAACTCAAGGCCCAGGGGCCAGATCCAGTCCACGGGGTGTTTAAATTTGGCTCACAGGGCCACCCTGGAAACAGCAAATGACCGACCTGCGGTGCCTCGGCCCGGGCCAGACCAACCAGGCACTGATCTACAATATGGTGGCTGCCATTTTCATTGGCAGAGTGATACAAGAGGCTGTCCCAGACGAAAACAGAGTGCCCCTTACAAGCTCCAGTTTTGTTGGCAGATGCTAGCAAAACTTGCTTGCTCTCCTCTGCCTAGGACTCTGGACAGCATGCATCGCTGCCCTCAGGCACTCCGCATAGCCTGAGAGGAATGGTGAGGGTCATCAGAGGACAAACAAGGGTTTGGTGCTCTCCCTGATCTTGCCTTCCTCCACTAGAGACAATAGATCCCCCCAGGCCTGCCCAGGTTCCCACAGGCATCCCCGGCACGAGTAACATTGAGCTGGCCATGCTCACCCTGCCTATACACCTCCAGCTTCCCC
>JANHFT010002066.1:77591-88065 GCA_032467955.1 Pseudoxenodon macrops
TGAAAGTTCAAGATCCTGCCCTCACACCTACAAGTCCGTCACATGGTCCAATCTCTCTCTGCCATGCTGGCAGGTTCGCCCACCTCGTTCTGGTCTGGTCCGAAGACAAAGGTTGACCTTGGCTTACTAGAAAGAATATTATTATGGCTCTGTATCCCCAACTCCACACTATCCTCCCTCCCATTTCCCCACAACAGAAACTAGTTTTTGACTGCCACAAGTGCACTTGCTTGCGCGCTTTGCGCACACACTCGAGGCGCGACCCTGAGCGAACCGGCAGTAAAAATATTCAGAAACCACCTCTGCCCCAATGAAATCAAGTTTGACACCCCTGATGTGTAGGCATGATGTCATTCAGCAATGACGCATTGAAGGGAAACAGACACTGAGTTCTTCTGAGTATTCTTATTTGGGAAGGTGCTGGGAAACGGATTCAGGGGTGCATTTTCTTCTTAAAGTTGTAGCTGATCTGTCTGAAAATGCAAGTATGATATAACTGTTTGTGACGTGATTGCTTAAGATGAACATGATATTTATATATTTTCTAAGGCTTGCTGGCCTGTTTCTCATTACTAGCTACTAGGGCAAAGCAGAATAACAGAATGGGAGGGACCTTGGAGTTCTTCCAGTCCAATCTCCTGCTCAAGCAGGAGACCTTACATGTAGTAGAGAATGCCGAACTTTATCAGTTACTTGGTAACTGAAAAGGTAATTCTGCTATCACCGGGCAGGGTGCTTTAGGTCCAGCATCAACACATATTTATTACATATCTGGATCCTCAAAATGTGAAAACTCATTAGACTCCCAGGATAAAACAGTGAAAATGGAACAATGAATGTTCAGTCAATGTGCCTCTCCCTTCTGTTTTCAGAATGTATTACATGGGTCACCCTAGGGAACTCAGAAATTAAATTTTCTGGGATCAGATCTGGAAGTAGAGCAGATTTGCTTCTGAAGCTGACATCTACTGTTTCAGTGTTCCCAACCAGCCTCAGTTACGGTCCATTTGACTGATTGAAAACAAAAGAGCACGCTCTAGCCTCATGTCTCTGAGTGAAATAATCCTTCTGCTCTATCAATTCACTGTGGTATGTGGAAGGAGATTGCTAAAGTAGAAATTAGAATTACAAATGAAGCTATAAAAACGTCTGTAAGCTGTTTTTTTCTAAAAAAATAAAATAAAAATCCTTCTGATGTTAAATCGTGATTATAATTGCACAAGAGTAATGCTTTCCATCCAATGTTTTTCAGATCCTGTAGGCAAGGATCATTTGTCTACTAACATGAAGTTGGAACCTCCGAAAGCTAAATCATGGGGAGAAACTGTTTAAGGACCGGGATCCTAGTTTGCTCTTCTTGGAATTACTGTACCAGTTTCAAAGTTGTTGTTGATGATGTTAGTTGCAAAGTCATGTCCGACCCATCGTGACCCCATGGACCTGTAGTAAAAGCATTTTATTTAAGAGTTTCCATATATTCTGAGACTTAACTGGAATTTGACCTTTGTGTTCCTTCGTTTTCATTTTACCCTCTTGCCAGTTAAATAAAACTCTGGTTCTTCCCTACCGCCATTTACTAAGTTCTCCACTGATTTCATCTCCTTTTAGAAAACAAAATGGTCGGTAGATTGAAAAAGCACACAGCATTATTCTCCCAACTGCTTGAAGCCCACCAAAGATCACCGGGAGGGAATATGGAGTTACACTGTTAAAAGGAGTAGACAGGTATGGAAGTTAAAATTTCTCTAAATTTTAAGGAGCCTATGATGGCATCATCTGTTCTGTGTGATCTCAGGGGGGAAAAAAGTAGTAGATAGCTGCATTGCCTGCATACATGCTTACCCTGAAATACCTTTTTTGCCTTTGAATCTAAGATGTTGCGTGACTCTGTGGAGCAAATTCAAAATCTGAATCAAAAGCTGCTTCTTTTTCCACCCTCAAGGAAGCTGAAGTCATAGACATCACTGCTAATATTTACCCATAATTCTCAGTGGCATAGGTCCTTTCTACAACTGCCCTTTTGTAATACTGCTTGTTAATATCTGCTGGGATTAGCATGCTGTTGGTTCCATCTGTTAAACAGTTGGGGGACCCAGGAGGTGTGGCTTCTGTCTCTACATCTGCCTTGTGGTACATCATTCCCTCCAGGATCTGAACACTCCCAATCCTGCTGTCCTTCAAGACAGACTTAAAGATCCAGCCCTCCCCATGCAATGAGTCAGGACATTATATGAGCTGATAATTAAGAATGTAGTATTGGAAATTGATGTAGTCCCTTCCCACTGGCCTGGTCATTTTTATTTTACATGCTGACAGTATATTGTTTAACCCTTTTTAGATACGAAAGGTTTTGTGACCAGTGGGTGGTCACAAAAAATGAAATAGTAAATAAAGAACAGTGAAAAGAATGGCTAAAATTGGAAAGCCATGGCACCAGAATGTCAAGAAGAATCCTGTAATCATATATAAAGTGTTTAAAGACAGGAAGGAAGATAAAATCAAGAAGTTATAGGAATAGATTAAGAGGAAAAGCAGGGAGGAGAAATCTCAGGAGTGACAGGCCAGCTTTGATTTAATGATTCCTGTCCAAGCAAAAGAAACTGTGTGAGAGGAATTTTAAATGAAGCTGCTATCTTCTTTGAAAAGAGCAGCTGAATAATTGAGAGTATGCAGATTCACAAGGAAAGAAAGAATTCTGTGTGTATCCTGATGGGATATTGATAAAAGCTTCCCATCAACATGCTTTGTTAATGGGTGGTGAGCCAATCAAGAAAAAAAGAAAATTGTTCTTTTAAAGATGTTTTCCAGGTGCAACTTACTATCCAGAGGTAAGAGGGGCAAACGGCAGCCCATATGTAGCATTCCATGTATGTTCATAGCCCTCCTGCAACTTCCAATTTTGCTGACTACTCTTTCTAGATACTGCAGGTGCTGACATGGCTGCCAGTTATGTGAAATTCCCTGTTTCTATAAATCCCACATTCATGGCAATACAGAAACCAAATCTTTTGACACTAGTCTCTAAGTGGGATCTGTGGTAATAGAGGTTTTCGTGAAACTGGCACCTTCCCAAGAACACACACACACACACACACACACACACCGAGGCTTCTCAGAACACAAGACAAACTATCTGCTTTGACTTCAACAGTCACCAGACCTTGTTGCAAACCACCAATAGGTCAAATATAGCATATCAGGGAAGGAAGAGATTTTAACTATGTGACCTTAGCAACCTCAATTGCATTAAGAAAGCAAGGGAAACAACAGTTTCTATGTAGCCCCTGTCAGCCTAGCATAGTAGGCCAGACAAGAAGCACCCCTAAAAGTACTAATTTATTGTAAGTTTACATTAATAGAATCTTGCAAGTCTGAAAGTACATCTCTCTCTGCCTCCCCTCACATTTGCTGTCCCAGAAACTAGGAAGCATCCCTACTGAGACATTTGCCACACACCCATTCTTTTTGCAGACATAGCTGCTGCTTCTCCAACTGTTTTCTTGTCTAGTCTGCAGCTCTTTCTCCTGGCTCCCAAGGCCATCCCCCCATACCATTACATCCTCTGACCTCCCTTAAGTATCACATGCAACTCTAGAGCAGTGGTCCCAAACCTTTCCAGCTTTGCGAACTGGCGGGGGTGGAGGTGGTAGATGGGATGGTTCCGTGTGAGCAGCAGATGAGCAGCAATCCCATTTGTGAGTGTGGCAGGCATGCTCTCCAGCCACTTGTGCAAATGGAGCTGCACATGCACAAGGGCTTGCCCATTGCTCATGCAGTTACAGCTGTGCTCGTGCGCTCACCTACTGCTTCTGTAGCCCGGTTCCCAATGGGTCACGGCCTAATAGTGGGCTGTGGCCCAGGCGTTGGGACCCCTGCTCTAGAGACAAAAAGATTGTCAGGGCACAGATATCCTGTAATCTTGCTTTTAGCCCCATCCAATAATTTTTTGATGAGGGTCCTTAGTGATTTCTGAGTTTGGTTGTTTTCTTGCTGATGTTTCATTATCCAAACTAGGTAGCATTATCAGTGCTAGTGAATTTTGTGAAAATGACTTTTTCATAAATACATTCCTGGATGCTTCCTTCAAGCATTGTGTCTTCCTGCAGTGATCATTCCTGAAATTTCTGCTTATCTGTTCCCTTAAGGTAGAGCTGTTCATTTCCATTTTGTTGTGTTCTGCCTAATCCCCTGCATCCTGTACCCCGGAGGGGGGGGATTACAGATATACATATGAATAAAGGGTGTGCCGTCGCTGGTTGGCTAACTAGCGACGGAAGGTTAATAGCCAATGGAACGTGTCTGCCTGGAAGCCAGGGGAATCCCATAAAAGGGGGTTCCCCAGGCCCAACAGGCAGTCCGGATAATATCATGAGCTGAACCTTAATAAAGAGAGCTGAATGTCACGAATGCCTCCAGTCTTCAATTACTGCGCGATCTAACACATTTTGTCAAATATAACTTAGTGAATGATCACCAATTAAAGTATTTAATAAAGGATAGCAAGCATCAAATCAGGGTCTCAGATGATTAATGCAGATGTTCTACCTTACATTCTCTTGAATTTAAATTCACCTTACTCCCTTCCTGTCTTTTCCATGGTGTAAAATGAAAAATCACCCTGTATTTCCCACAGTCAGTACTAAGTATTAGTCACCTATTTACATTCTCAATATTCGTCGCTTGGAAAAATCTATCTCTTTGTAAAATTATTTTCAACTTTGTAATATCTGAAACGCCTAAGAGATTTTCTATCCTTTTATTCTTGTTTGGGCCAGTCACTACATTTCAACTTATAATTTCTTTGGATGGAAATTGTGAAGGTAATTTTTAATTCCATGGAAGAAGATGGAATAAAAACACAGTACCACCTATTGTCTCCATATATCCCTGTACTTTTCAAGTGTGGTACTCTACACTCCTGTCTCCGAGGAAGCAGATGAAATGGAAAATAAGGAGATTTGTGGTGTTCACGTGAAGCTCTGGTGGCTCAGCTGGGCTATCTTTATTTCATCTTACGCTTGACTTAATGGGATAGCTAGTAAAGTTAGATTGCTCTCTTGCCACCTCATTTGCTCCTCTGATTATTCTCTCCGGAGCAACATCTAGTCTTTATAGAATGTGGCCCAAGGTAGCTCTCCAGGGAAAGAAATGCGTTACTACCTGCTTCAGCAGATGTAGCAACTGTCCTGCCTAGCGAGGTTTTATAGAGAGTAAGCTAAGCAAACAGAGGACCGTCTGTCATTCTCGCCTTCGTGGCTGAGATGTAGATTATATCATTACGGTCCAATGCCATTCGCCAACTGCTCTGTAAGTTAGATGGTGCTTTCTTTTCAAGTGAAAGAGGGGAAGTTCTGCCCCAACCTCTTTCAAGCACACAGCTTTCCAACTTTCTACTTATGGGGAAGACCTTTTCACAGTCCAGGCAAAGGCAGATTTCTTATTTAAAGGTTAGTCACGGGTGAGTCTTCCTACCTGGCAACCTCAGCATTGCGATGGACACATGGATAGAATGTCTTATCTTATTCTTCCCATGAATTTGATGGGATGACCATCTGTTATTCACCAATTCTAGTAAAACCCAAAAAGCCAACATTAAATGCATGCAAGTTTATGGCTTGGGAATTCAGATGGGGATGATGAGTCACAAAGGATATATTTTTTAAAAGCATATCTCCCCAATCAGCTTTTCTCCCACTTAGGGGAAAGTTTCACCTTCCTGAAACTTCAAAACTAGAAGGGCTCAGAGTGCAGTTCAGAGTAAAAATGAAACTGCTTGTTCAGGAAATAATATTTCCAACTCTGCTACGTGTCCAACTTCACCCCACCACCTTCCAAAAATCTGCACATATGCTTCTCAATAAGTTAAGTCACATTCCAGTTCTAGAAGGACACTGGCCAAGGATGTGAAACTTCACCTGTACAAGGGTATTTTTACCATAATATGACATGACAGACCAGTGAGGTTCAATTGAAGGGGGAAACTAGAAATGATAAATGTCTTCCAATAAAGTTTATTTAATTTTACAAGCCCCCTGGTTTAGGAACATTAAATAAAGTTTCAAAACACCTCAGGGTTACAAAAATAGATCAACAGTATAAGATTCACAAATCATTCCATGGCACAGTTTGCTGATTCATGACTTAATGCTTCGGTACAGAGGTACAAGTAGATGGCATATAAAAATATTTGTAATAAATAAAATGTTAAGCCAAGAGTTGTCACAGCATCTCTCAGGGGTGCCAGAGAGATGTGACACCTGTTGATATCAGCCCCACTAGGTAGATTTGAACAATAAATCAAAGCTAAAGTTATTTTTATTGAGATGGGCAATAATAACAACACCCTGCAAGTCTTGATTGTATTATCCATCTCCTTTTTGTCATATACTCCAATGAATCAGGGAAGTGATTTTTACCAATTTTTATCTCATTGTTCTGGACTTACTGAACACTTCAGCCTCTTTTGCCTACGTAAAGATCCCTGAAGAAGGAGGGTCATCTTCTTTTTATTGTCTACAGTCAATCCCTTCCCCCAAATTAAACAACAATGTGGACTCTCCACTGGGATTACACAAAATATTGAAGTTGAGATTGTTAAGATCTCGTGTAATGTGATGATTTCACAATATTTTCCATTTAAATTTTGTGTGTGTGTGTCCGTTCTATCACACAAGATTAACTAATAGTTCAGGATGCCTGAAAAGTCTTTCAGTCCCTGCATGGGAGCTTTAAATGCAATGCACCAAGGAAAAATCAAGCTAATTATATTGTGACTTAGCATGATATGTGAACCCATCAAGTCTTAAAAAACACTATGTTATATCATCTTCCATCAACCAGGCTGTGTACTATATATATACTGTATGATTTTAAGTTTGCTTCTCTTCCTTAAAAATTGCTTCTACTTTCAGTCTTCTACCCAACACTTCTCTAGAGAAATATAACATGCATGAAATAGAATTTGCTGGCTCATTCTGGGAACCCAATCTTAACCAACGGAAAATATTCCCCCTTCCCCATCTTTACAATAAAAGTCAAATAACAATATTCCATTTTCATATTTACAAGACAATTCCACCGATGATGTCAAAGGGATTTTCAATCATATAAAGTATACGTTGTATGAACCATTGTACTGATATATTAAGGAGATTACTCATAAAATAAGCACAAAAATAGCAAGTAGGAAGACATTTCAGACAGCAGCTGTACTCCCATCCTATTTCTAACTTTAGTATAGCTGCTTGTCAGTTTTGCAGTGAACAATTTGCTTGATACTTTTGGCAATCAACAAATGCATGCAAGAGAATGGGAGACGTTCTGGGGAAATTTGAGATGCTTGCTCCTTCTCTTGGCAGCCACATAGCTTTAGATGAAAAAGAGGCACATATTTTCCCTTGCTTTCTTTATGAGCGGCAGGGAAATTGAGAAGGCTGGGTGGTGGGGTGGGGAGGAAAATTATTCTATTCCTCCAATCTGAAAACACTTTAATAGAAGTGTACTTTAACAGAATAACAGAGTTGGAGGGGACCTTGGAGGTCTTCTAGTCTAACCTTCTGCTCAAGCAGAAAACCCTATACAATTTCTGCTTCTGCACTTCGTGCAGGTAAGAAGCTAGAAACCTGCCTTTCTATAAGGACCACAAATTAGGGACTTCTTGTCTTTCATAAAAAGCATGAATTACAAGGCCCTACCTTTGCACTAGACTTGTAATGTCTGTTGGCTTATTTATAATGCTGCTCAGACAACCACTTTCATATTGTGGCCAGTGGGTCTTTCCATCCCCCCCCCCAAATGTGGGTTTCAGCAATGAAATAAAGCAATATCTAGAACATTCTAGGTTATGTACAACACACACATTAAAAATTGTTTTTTTCCCAATCTGCACAGACAGCATTTACCTTTGCTCTATAAAAACAGATGAGGTGCACTAACAGCACCACTGTTAATAAACTCATCAGTGCTTATTTTTATAGGCTTTACAAGATCACAGGCTCACTCACTCAGTCTCTGCATGGACATAAGTGCATTGATTAATTGTTGGATGGACTAACAAATTGAGTTAACTGACCAAGTGAGACAGGTGTTTTGGTTAATGTGAGAAAAGCAGTGGTATACTGGATCAAAACCCTGGTTCATCCAATGCAGCAATCTTTTCTCACAGTGGCCAAACAACTGTACAAGCAGATGGACTTTAGAGGCAATTCACTGCCTTCAAGGTCACTGATCCCCATGATTTCCATGAATTGCTCCAACCCATTTTTGAAACCAACCAAACCTCAAAGCTGGCCTATGACCATCAATTCACTTCATTCGTTCTGGCACCCATTCCAGAAAATCAAAGTTGGTAAAACTTTTTAATCCCAAAGGCAACAGATAGTGTCATGTAAAGAGGTGCACATTGTACGTTCATGCACTCACATAGAATATGCATGGTGTACATGCAGACATAGCCACACATAGACCTTCCTATCTTCCTCCCCTTAAAAAAAGTTACATTATCATACAGCCTGTTAAACTGCTTATTGGTGAATGTATCATAAAAAGTATACTATTATACTATTATAAAATGAAATGAGCATAACAGTTTAGCATTATATTGGTATTGCAATATAATGTTTTAGCTTTATGGCAGTATAATGCCTTATACCATGATAGGAATCTCTTCTCCAACAGAAGTTCATTTCCATTTCAAACAGCTTACTAGGGATGCTACTGTGGTAAGTTGCTTTAGTGTTAATGTTATAATAACAAAATAATGTTACTGTAATACAGCACATAACATGATGATAAAACATCTGTTCATCAGCTTTTTAACATGCTGCAGAGTAGGGCTGCCAAGCTGGAGGAAAATAATAGGTGTGAGAATTAAGTTAATAATCAACAGTTCCCAAGTGAAGAAGAGCAGAGAAAAGGCAATTAACAGGGGAAGGTGGGAGAAATGGAAGGAGTGCCGGAATTAAAAGACAGTGGCTAGATAGAAGAGGTGCACTTACTTCCATGCAGATTGATTTAATAGAGTCATCATAATATGCAATCAAGATTCTGTCATGTGTGTTGGGCAGCCATAAAACAAATACAAGCCTAGTGCCTAAATGGGGAATCTCGTGTGGTCTCTTGCAGTGTTGTTTAATTGTATCCACTTCCAGTTGGGTACCAATCAATGGCTAAAACATTCTGCCATGATCTTCCAATAAGCCTGACAATAGTAATGTGAAATAACCTGGTTCCTCATCTGTGAGAATGAGATTTGGAACCAGAAGCAGAGCATAAATGAAGCATCTGCTTGCATATTAGCAAATCAGGTTTGCACATTAGCAGTAGCCTTTTCTAGAAAAACTTAATCTAGATATGGTTCTGCATGCTTCGGATTTGGTTATTTGGATATGCCACAGATATATCTTTAGTGACTATTCAAGACCTGCTGGTAGTACAAAATATCTTTATCAAGACAGGACATTTTATTCTGATAGAATTCAATCTACAAGCTCCAGTTTTGTTATCTCACTCTCATCCTAAAAGTTTATTTTGGGCTACAATCTAAGCTTTGAAAGCCTTATTCCTATCTGAAAGTTATCTTAGTCTATTAAATTTTATCCACCAATTGTGATTATTTGGGAAGGATGCTCCAATGTTCTGCTTGAAATGAGATCAGTAAGTACAAAGTAGTAAGTGCAAACTTTGGCCATGGACTCAGGGCGCCTACATTTTCTGAATCAGCTTAGACAAAATATCTGCAGGTAGCCCTGATACATTTTTACTATGGAATAATTTACATCTGAGCTGATTTTTATTACTTATGCAGGATATTTTTTGCTCTGTTCTTTTTTTATTTTGATCTGATGCAGCTATTTTTTGTGGGTGTCATTCTTCCATTTGCTGCTCGGGAAGTTGAACTTGGCTGAAAAGCAGCAGAAAAATAAGCTTTATTACTCAAGCTCAATAGTTTTTGCTGTAATATTCTTTTTTTTGTTTAATGAAACTTTTATTTTTTTATTTTTTTCATTTCAGTATTCTACATACTGGTTTGGGGGCTGAACACAGCTGAAAAGCAGCATAAAAATAAAAGCATTTGTCACCAGCCTTATGTATAACAAGGAATTTTGCCCAGGGGTTCTGGACCTACCTAAACTATCTAACAATTGTCTGTTTAGTTTGAAGTTGTGTAGTTGAAATTATGTGCATTGACATTATGAGGTGAACTTATATGCTAAGTTGGATCTTGGACCATTTTATATCAACAACAGAAATAATAAAGATCTCTATGTTTCATATGGGAATTTTATTTAAGATGTAAATTGTGAGGGCCAAATGAAAACAATAATGTATACATGTTTATGATCTACCTATTAGCTGAAAAGAATCCAGAGTTATATCAGGACTATTTCTTTACTTGCATTAGCCAGTACACATTCCCCAGCAACCTCTATTTTCTTCTGTACCCTGAAGCTATTGAATTCATCTAATCTCTAGT
>JANHFT010002066.1:88165-118087 GCA_032467955.1 Pseudoxenodon macrops
AAGTAGCAAAAATATATTTGCTGACAACAATGTGTAGTGAGAGCTGGAGGCCAAGATAACAAGCTGGGAGCAAATCACATGTTAATTAAATTATAGTTGAAGGACAATTGGGAAATGCATCAGTAGCTGAGAAAAGTGAGAACAGTTTGCTTTTTTTTGCTTTTTTTAATTAAAGGGAAGGAGACAAAGGAGAGAACAGGATTTAAGATTGGCAATATGGATCTGACTGCAATAGATAAACAATAATGATTTAAGACTGGTGAACAGAGAAGAGTGAACTAAAGAATTAATGTATATTTGGTCAGTTTAAAAAGTAAGCTACGGGACTGGATGTAAAAGAATAATGAACCAATTTGTATTGACATAAAGTTGTGGGAATTATTAAGGAACAAGAAGGAGTAAATGATACCTGCAGATTGAAATTCACACTGAATTATAGAAATGCAAGCATGTGTATATCAACTAATTTAGGTGTATGATAACACATAAAGAAGATCATAAAGAGATGAAATGAACATATTTGCCACTGAATTCAAGCTGCTAATTTTAATATATAAAGCCCTATTAAGATCTGCAATGAAGGTTTTTTCAAATTGGGCCACAGTAGTTTTAAGATTTGCAGTCATTTGAAAGATAAATTTGTGCACTCATTTAGGTCATTCCATGATAAGTGAAGACACTTATTTTCATCAGGATTTTCATTAAATGTTATGCCTATATAAATCAAGAGGTTTCAAGAGGGTTTTTCTTAATAACAAAATGAAACAAAAACACTGGCCTTTCGGTATGTATCTTATCATTAAAAAATATATATTTAAAGTTCTGATGATTGTAGGTTTTTTTTTATAATGAAAGGCAGAGAAAAGAAAGGCTCTTAATAAACACAATTTTCTAGACCTTGAACAAGAAGTATTCTCTTAGCCTGAGCAATCTTGAATGGAATTGGTTATTTAAATTCAGTCTAATCTGGCTTCCAGTTCCGTATGGGAGAAAAACTGCCTTGGTTGATTACTTGAATTGGGAAATGTCAGTTCTGTCTTTTATATACACTATGCATAAAAAGACTCAAAAGAAGCTCCCATAATCACTCAAGAGTCATTCTTGTTCCCCATATCTTCTCCCCCCCCCAGCACAGACACATTGGGCAAAGCTGTCCATCCAGAATTTGGGCTGAGGGATCATCAGTAAAGAATGCTAAACCTAAGGAATTGCTAAAATTCATCCTTTTGGATAATCTTACCAAGTGTTTGCTTTAAGCTTAACATCATGCAATTATAAAACAGCTGCCTCTGAAGTTTCTGTTTTCCTTTATCTTCTGTTATGAAAATATTAATTTTGCATTTAGCTATCTTCATTAATAGAGGTCATGTTTTAGCAGTGTGCAAGCGACATTGATGTAGCACAATAGCTATTATTGTCCTAAGTTAGAAAATTTAGTCAGTTTAGAACTAGATTATCATGTATTTAATGTTTATTTCTAAAGAGATTGTTAGAATAAGCTGATAGTGGTTTTTTTTTAATTTGCCCTGCAAAGTGCTAATTAAGCCTGTGAAAAGGAGGGGGAAAAATCCCTCAATTAAAAAGATAAATGTGATAAAGCTGGCATTTAAGCCATTTAGAACCAAGGATGATTTAAAATCCTGCTTTGGCCACAATTTATTGTATTTCTGTGGGAGATTCACATACAGTATTAATTATGTCTGATAAATGCAAAGCAAAATACAGCTATACCAAGGACCATTGCATACTGACACTTTTCAGGGTCAGTTTTGTTTTTCATAATTAATACATAGACATGATGGATTTCTGTAATGGTTCAATGCTATTTATCCCAGTTTATATTTTTCTACTTCCCTAAAAGGCTTCAGTTATGAATTATATGTTTCACCAGGTTTTTCCCCTTGATGAGTGTAAGTTAAGACATGGTTATTTTAGCTGAAAGAAATCCAAAGAGGAGTCTATATAAGCTGATATCCCTGTTCCAACCACCATAAAATCTTAAAAGCATGGAGATACAGTATATGTTGTTGAGTTAGTTATCCTTGACACTGTATAGGTAGCAAATCTTATAGCCCTGCTTCCTACATCCATGCATGGACCCACTCCATATGTAGAGGATGAATCCTGTGAAGAAGCTATTATATCATAGGTGATGGGTAGAAAGGCTGCAGAGCACGTTACAGTTATTGGTACTGTAATTTTCTTTAGCTGTGGTTTCTCCTAACTAGTGTTATATACTGCTAATAAATGAAATTATTATAAAAAATCACTAACATGCATATAATCAGAAGCTCTGACCTGTGTTCTATTATGTGTTGGAAGATTAAGCCTTATGCCTCCCATTTATGAACTCTAGTTCCTAAACTATCAGATAATTTCTGTCAGCCATCAGACTCTGCCAAACTAAGGTGGATAAATATAATTAAATAGGAGTAAGCTTATCAATCAATACAGCTTCAGGAACATGCCTCAGTTACTACCAAAGATAACTAGGGCTGCTGAGTTGCAGGAAGTGGTGGAAGGCTGAAGTACAATTAATAACTGTTAGGGAAAGTACAAAATATTTTGAATTACATTTTCATTTTGTTCTAAGAAATAAAATCATGAAAAGGAAGAATCACGGTAGGAAAAATCATGGAAAGCAAAGCATGTGATTGGTCCATGATTTTTTGTTGCTGAAAATGCTATTATTTCATTAAAACTCACTTGTTGTTTTGTATCAATTACTTCTTCATTTATTAATTACTTATGTAATCTTCTCTTTATATTCTATCTTTTTTCCAGGTATCAAGGAAGCACAAGTAGGCATCTCTCATTGCATGTTATTCACATATTCAGAATCCTATATAGTTGTTAGACTAACAGATATTAATTGATCCCATATTTTTGTCAGGTGTATATCAGATCAAGATTAATAGTCACTACTACTCTTGATTGTTAATGCTAGAGATTTGAATGGCTGGTCCTCCTTATAGTTTGTTAGGATTAGAGGAAGGATTGCTCTGAAGTTTTCAGCTACAGACTTTCCCTCTGACCAACCCTGTAAAAGCCAGTTGCAGAAAAGCTATTAATCACACAGCACACAATAAAAAAAATGAATGCTGAAGACCCTGATCAGTAATAATAGAAGAAATGAAGAAATTCTGCAACAAACTTCAAAGATTCATAACTGAGGCAGTATGACAGCAATATAAATGTGCAGGATTAATTGTATATTTACCTGATCATACATGGAGACAATAGGTGATATTATGGGGGGGTTATAAAACCCAGTTGGATTATCTCCTACAAGATAGAGAGATGGCTGTGGACAGATCACCTTCCCAACTGGAACATCATAGCAAAAAACCAAATAAGATATAAATCTTTGTTGAAACTGTAAATTCAGATATCAGAATAATCTAGATGAACATGGAAATTAAATGATACAGTGAAAATAAACTAACCCAGTATTCAGTCTGCAGTATAATCAGATTTTTGCTTGACTCAAATATTTGTGCCTAGCCAAAAAAAAGAAAAAGAACTAATGCATTAGGGATACTTTTACCGGTATTTGTTTCCAATTTTTCCTTTTATTTCCATTTGATTTAAAATGTGTAGGTGTGTGTGAATCTGTATATCCATTTTATATATGCAAACAGCAAAATAGGGTTTGTGGAGAAGATAAACAAGGCCCAGGAGCCCAAGAGCTTTCACAGACTTTTGTTGCAAAGGAAGAAGTTATTGCTCCTGGCAAAAACTCCTAGGTGTTCGCTATGATGTCTTGCCAGAGATTCAGCAGAGGAGAATAAACTTCTGTTCATTCTATAGTTTAATGAGATTGGTGTGTTGACATAAAACAAGAAAACTATAAGGGATGAAAATAGGAGGAATAAAACCCTTGGATGATGATATCAGTGGGTTGCTTTATAGGAGAAAAATTCTTTCTATAGAAAACAGACAGAATCCAACTGAGTATCTAGGAAAGGATTTCTGGGGTTTAATAGAAAGATAGCGGCTGCTCTGTTTTTTCTAGACTGCCTTACAAAGTGCTTAAAAATTATATGGTAATTATATTTCTTATCAAATGTTCTTTTAATTCACCAAGAATGAATGATCACACTCATTCCCAATCATTCGTATTTGAATTTGTCTATCACCCCTTTTCTTCACTTTTCTCTATATCCTGATTATAAATATACAGTGCTTAACTAACTATTAGTTTCTTTTTACCAAATCAAGACATCCTAATAAACAAAATTATATTTGCAGCCAATTCTGAATGCTGAGCAGTTTATGCCAGTAAGGTACCCTAATTCAAATATAACTCAATAATGCATCAAACATAATACTGTACAGGAAGAAAAATGACAATAACAGATGCTGTCATCAGAGTTCCTTGTTCCTTCTTTGTACCTCAATGATACCTTCGTGGTATCATTATAGATAGAAAGTTCATGTATTCAATATGCACAAGCAATAACTGGGGAGAAATAATACAGAAAAGTGATGCCTTCTTCTTTAATGCTGTTTATCTAATATTCTCTACTAATAGTCAGATCTTCTGTTGTCAGTCATTTGAACCATTTCATCTTGTTTCATAGTACCAACATCTCTATGAGGTAGGCTTGCTTGCACGTTTCTTTCCAGATGTATAGTCAAGTCAAGTCCTTATGTATTCTATTAAACTGACTATCAAATAGAAGATAAGGACACACAATCACTCAGGACTGATTTAGTGTCATATGGATAATTTCCAAAAATGCTGAAGATCTTATGCATTTAATATAGAAAATAATATGTTCAAAATCACTGCCAACCCCTGCATACTTACTATCTTATTAAATATCTGCATCTGGTTTCAGTGAGTATAAGGCCTATTATATATTCAATCAAAAAAGTATGGATTTCACTATGAAGTTAGAAAAAGCAGGGTGAAGGGCACAATTCAAGCTACAGCTTTCTAAAAGCATGGTTAGGAATGTCGTTTTAATTTTGAATGGATTTACATATTTAGGGTCAGGAGAATAATCAATCCAAATCATTATATATTAAAGTAGAAAAAGCCTGGAGAACTTGTGAAGTCTTCCAATGAAGAATAAAAATACCCTAAAACATAATGGAAATTGGAAGTCCCAAGGAAATACAAATCAGTCAGAAATTATGCATTAGAATAAGAGATGAATCGGAAGAAACCCGAAAATAGTGTTGTGGGTATTAGAAGTCAGAATGGATGTGTTAAGAATAAATCTTACCAGACTATTCCTACCTCATTTTTAAAACTAGGAATTAACTTCCTTGGTACCATTTTAAAAAAACCTCCCCATTGAAGTGGCATAAAGATTGAATAAATAAATGCCGTTTTTTAGGAATGCTGCTGCTAATATAACTTTTATAAGAGGATGGTAGAGGACAGGAAGGCCTGGAGGAATGTTGTCCATGGGATCGCAATGGGTTCACAACTAACAACAACAACAAGCATTTCACAAAATGCCAGATTCAAAGATGAGAACATTTTCCTGGGATCATGTGAACTGCTACCGCATGAAAGATATGTCTTCTTTAAACAGTTGCTGTCAAATGCAATATCCACATCTAAACATACTCTGAAACCTTTTTTTCCCTTTTCAACTTGAGATCTCTGCATAGCCTTACAAAGGATTCCATGACAAGCTGATTAGCAAGGTACTTAAGTGTGGGCTGGATGGAAGGACAATGAAGTGGAGGCATACTGGTTTGAAAAATTATACCAAAAGGGCATGTATCCAATATTCTTTGTCAGTCTACAGAGAAGCATTGAGCAAGGTATCACATGAATCATCTTGGAATACTTATATTCAATATATTTTTATCTACAAATGTGGATAAAAAATTGGAATGATTGGATTTGTCCCAAAGTTGTTACGATTTTTAGGATAGCTAATATCCTAAAACACAAAAATTAAATTCAAAATGAGATTGATACGCTAAAGAAAAAGGTTGAAAATAAGCAGGAAATTCACTTTTTCACTTAGGAAACAAAAATTAAATGCAAAGACATAGGTGGGAGATACTTGATTTAGTAATCATATTTATAAAATAAGTTATTGTAAAAGTAGTTGATTACAAATTGAATATGAATTAGTAGTGTGATGTGGTTGGGAAAAAAGAAAAATGCAATTCTAGACTGCTTTAATGAAAATATAATTTCCAAATCTCAGAAAATAACCTCTTCACTGAATTCTACATTAATCACATTATACTGCATATTGTATCCAGTTCTAGGCAGCACAGTTTAAGCATTAATCAGATAAACTGAAACAGATTCAAACAAGAATTAGCAAGGATCTAGATATTCAGCATTAAGAAATACAAATGAGGAGAAAATTAGGTAAGAAACTTCAAAGGATGTTGCAGAAAAGTAAGTCAAGATCTCTTCTCTCTTATTCTAGGGTTCCTGATACAAATTAATGGATAAAAGTTACAAGAAAGCAATTTTCGATTAAATGTTAGAATAAAACCTCTTAACCATAAAAGGAATTCAACAATGAAACTATTTACCCAGAGACCCATTCTACCTCTATGGTTCTATGATTTTATTATTTTGATTCTATGATTTATTATTTTTAAAAGAACATTTTATTGTTAGTATAATGAAATTCAAAAGAAGAAAAGTCTGCATTGAGTAGTAATGGTTGTATAACACCATGATGTGTAACTATTAAGCAAAAACAAAAATATTATGGGGAAATTTTCTAATTGCACATTCTCCCCTTCACTTCCATTTGTTTCCAATTGCTGACCATAAGGTAGACATTTATACTTTACATTGAACATTAAAGATTATTGCTTGAATGTCTTCAAGTCCTTTCGTCAATTATTTTTTATTGGTCTTAAACCTTATTTTCGTAGAGATTATACTCCAAATGTCTAAAATTTGTCCTGCTGTAGAAAATTTGTATATACTTGTGTATACTACTATTAGTGTCATGTAATAGTAGCATACTACCATGTAGTATCTTGATACACTAGTACCTATATGATTTGTTTTTGACATATACAGTAATTGTATCCAATTGTATGTCAAAAAAGTACCAAATATTTCATTCTTTTTCACATCTTATTATCCTGGGTTAATTAGCTTGTTATTATCTTTGTTTATGTTTCATTGATTTTGTATTTGGTGAATTCACCAAAGTTTTGGCTCTTTTCATAAATAGTTTGTAGATATTTTGGTTCCATAATGACTACATGATCTGCATAGTATTTTGACTTATATTCATAATCATATCTGTTCTGTTTGCTATGATTTTTGTTATTTGTGAATGATATATATTCTCCATCCAAGTGTTAAAATTTTGCCTTGGATTCATTTTGTTTCAAACTACTAATAAGAAATTGTCAAAGGCTTTTTTTCTGCAACTAAAATTATTATTGCTGTCTTCTTTTACATTTATTATAAATGTAATGGTCCTTGGTGCTCTCCGAGCTTTGTTATTTTCTTCCAGGCATTTCATTACCAGAACTTGCTGTGCTGATGATGTTACCTAGTTTGGGTAATGAAACACCTGCAAGAAAACAACCAATCTCAGAGAGCACCAAAAATCCCTCATGTCAACCTTGAGTTACAAATATTTTTCTTTATAATACATATACATATATAGTACATATATTATAAGTATACTGTTGTAACTCATTTTTCTCTGAAGAAAATAAGCTATTTTGTCGGTATGTATTATTTCAGAAATATATTTCCTCAAACATTCAGTTAGTATTGTATAAATTGCTTATAATCAAAGTTCAGTAAAAAAAATCTATACATAACTGAGATTTATCTGGATCATTTCCTTCCTTGTAAATCAGGTTTATGTTTGCTTCTGTCTTTGGTCTCTTTAGTTTCACTCATTTTCCTTACTAATGGCTCCAACAGTTCTTACTTTAACTTTTTATGGCATAAGGCTGTTGGTCCATCCGGGCTTGTATTTTATCAGTTTTTATTGCTTCTTTATTCTCTTACATGCTTAATATTTGTTTGTTATTCCTTAAAATAAATGTGTTAATGTTAGCAGATAGTTCTATCACGCACAGGCCATGCCCAACCCAGCTCTGCGAAGGGAAAAAAGTCACAAAACATCACATGATGGCAACATGACGGCACAAGTTTGACACCTGTGTTCTAGATGGTGCATATAATACCGCTGTTGTGTGAGCTGAGTTGGTTGTCAGTTTGCATTTTGGTCCAATTCAAAGTGCTGGTTATTACTTTTAAAGCTATTGTAGCATGGTTGCAAGGTATCTGATGTACCATGTCACCGAAATTTAATTGGCCCGCCCCACTTGTTCCAGGAGAAGGGGCCTGTTGCAGACCCTATCTGACAAGAAACTTCAGTTGATGGAGTTGACTAGAAAAGCCTTTTCTGCTATAGCTCCCATCCTATGGAACATTCTGCTACTAGAGGTGAAATCTTGCCCCCCACTCCTTGGGTTTTAGTTCTTATTTAATTCTTATTAATTTTAACTGCTTTTATATTTATGTTTTTACCATTTTCTAAGCTATTGGTGAGATGGGTGACATAATAAACAAACAAACACATATAAATTGAACTGCATATGTCATTGGGATGACTTAATTCCTGAATATATGGTGCAAAAGTTTTCGAAGCCTATGATTTAAGATCATGCACCAAGTATGGCAAATTCTCTCTTTGGTGATAAACATATTTTCGCATTAATAGAAATAGCTTTAAGGTAGCTATTTTAAATTGCACAGCGATTAACTATGTTAATCTATAAATTTTACATATCAGGGGAAACCTTTGTAAGTTTGTTATTTTGGATTTGAAGGAGTTAATTCTTTATCTCGTCTTTCTAAATTTGTTTCTGCAGCCAGTTTTTAAAATGCAAAGGGAATTACTTCAATAAAAGCTAATTACAACACAATTTATGGATTAGTTTCTGTGTCTCTATGCATGCTTACATCTGTGTATATGTTTTCCTTTTGGAGCATTTAAAATATTTTTTTGTTTCTCTTCTGTCTTTGATGTGAAGAATAAAAAGGAATAGCTCCTTAATTCTTTTATTTAATTTTTAAATGATGAAAAGAAGTGATAATCCTTCTTAACTCTAGCAGATAAACTTCTATCCACATTTGACTTGAAAGTCAATAATCTATAGAAGTTGAAAGCATCCCATAGCCCTGATCTCCTGCTTTCTAATTGACTTCAGTTCTAACATTAGCATTTATAACATAAGCCAGACCAAAATGTTCCTTGGGAAACAAGGTAGGGAAAAAAACACAATATTGATAAAATAATATAAAAACCCTGCCAAGTATACGTTTGATCTGAATAGAGATTTGTATTTCAACTTTCCAACAGAGCAAATCTCAGCAATATCAGGTTGAGAATTATAAGGAATATTCATATGTAAAGTTATTTTATGTATTTCACTAATTCAATCATGTCTTCAGTAATTGGGTATGTGCTTTCAAGGTCTGAAGCTTTTAGAGAGCATTAGAGAAGTGGATATACTTGGTGCAACAAGAAAACAAAGTACTGAAGTAGAATTAATGTGGTCATTCTTGGACCACATTATTGTGTTCTGCTTTTTCTTAATATTCAATGTAAAATTTTTGGCAGAAAGACTCAAGGTCTTCAACCATACTATAATATTCATGAACTCTGTATGTCCAATGATTTAGCTACTTTTTAATTTAATAATCGGCTGCCTGAATTCTGTATCAGATAAAAACCCTTTTCACCTTTTTGCTAAAATATTGTTTATTCTTCCTATTTTGGCTCAGTCTGAAAGAAATATACAGTGAGGCGTTACAATTGCAGTACTTCTGCACTAAAAATATTTTTTGGGGAATGTACTGTGGCTTTTTAAATATTTTATTTACAGGGGCAAGGAGTATGAAAATAAAAAAAAGATGCTGAAATGTGATCAGTAGGGAATAAATGTAGGCTTTACACACTTAGGGAAAATGATCCCCAAAATCCTTTCAAACAGCTATGCATCTCCTCCATGCAACCTTGTCCTTGTGAAGAATCCCTGCATCTGAATAAGAATGAAGAGCTACCTCCTGCTCCCCAATTAAAGCCTGCAAGGGAGGGAGGAAACCCATTGATTCTCATTCACATGCTTCTGAAAACACAGAATGAAAGTACCTGAAGCGTATCCTTCATAGAACAACAATGTTATTATACTGTTTTCTTTAAACCACAAGGCCAACATGCTGGAAAACACAGTGAGTGAGGTATGGGCTTTAGAAGAAGGGGGGGAAATCTGTCTCCCGCTTTGCTATAATTATAGCAAATTATAGAATACTAGAACAGTTGTATTCATTATTTTGCCATAGGTTTCTCACCAATCATGGTATGTTGATGATGTGCATACCCAGAAACAAAAAGAGAGAATTATGCAATATGTTCCATCAGTTTGCAATTTAGCACTATCTATAATCCCCCCCAATAATTTAATTATCAATTTTCTCACTTTATTTCACTTTATTTTTAAACTTCATTATTATTTTACTAATGTTATTTTACATATATGAAGAGAATCCTGTCATAACACATATTTTAGGAAAGAAAATTGATGTGATGTTCAGAAATTTTACTCCGTAGATGACCTAAAATCATGGTCTCATCTCCTCAGCAACTACGTGGGGAAAAGATCTGAAGTGCACCAACTCTCACCTCTGTAGTAAAATATTGAAATTAAAACTTTATTAAGGAGAAGCAGAGACATCATCACTAACTGTGCATCAGCATTCTCACCTCTTTTTTTCTTTGCAATAAGTTCCTAATATTTGATCCAGAGTTACATAAAGAATAGTATTTATGAAACCCTTGGAAAGAAGTGGCTATAGAATACAGTTGGAGTTATGAAATGGTGAGTGACAGCTTCACTGCTCTCTTTATTCACTCATCTGAAAATTCTTTGTATGCTTTACAGAATGATGGAGCACCACTGTTTCCAAATTATTCTCAGCATGACTCCAGTGCAAATTTAACTGGTTTTGAAACCTCTTTAAACTGTCATGTTTTCCCTCCAAGGAATTTTGGTAATTGTAGATTTGTGATAAGGTTTATTGTTAAGTGATTTCTACTGTACTCTATACAGAATTGTAGTTCCCAAGGTCTTTTAGTGGGAAACTAGTCATGAAATTTGATCTAGTTTGAAACTGGCATCTTGAGTTTGCTCTTTATTTATGAAAATGTCCCAGGTCAACTTTGTTCAATAGTTTCCCACTCCAATACCCATCTTCCAGCTGGTTTTCAGGGTAATCAAATTGTCTTTATATCATGTTGGCTTTGCTGTTTTCTGCCAAGTAATTTAGATAAGCCTCTTCTTGTGGGGGTATAATGATATTTTTATACTAATGATCACAAATAAATAGCTAGTTCCTCTTCATTAAAAAAAATTAAGTTGAAAGACATTATTATCTTGATTAATGGGACTGAGTGGAATACTGTTTGCAGCTGTATTTGAGTACAAATTTGAGTTTGGGAAAGGCAGACATTCTAGAATCAGAACTAAGGGCATTTAATCCATATACTGAATCATGATATTTTAATAGAAATGGGAACTTCTATTGAAAATATAAATTTGAACATACATTCGTACTGATTCTACAACAAGGTATAGATCAGGGGTGTCAAATTCAAGGCCCAGGGGCTGAATGTGGCCCACAGTGTGCTTAGATCTGGCCCATGGGGTCACCCTGAATATAGCAAAGGACTGACCCGCACTGTCTCTGTCATGTGTAATTTTATAATTGTCTACTTTGGTACAGCAACCAAACAGGACAGGTACAGATTCCAACAGATAGTTAGAACTTCAGAAAAACCAATTGCAATCAGACTGCCTTCCATTGAAGACCTGTGTATTGCATGGGTAAGAAAGAGGGCTAAGGAAATATTTACAGACCCCTCACATCCTGGACATAAAATATTTCAACTCCTCACCTCAGGACACCACTACATGCCAAACAGGACATTGCATGCCAAAACAACTAGACAACTTTCCGTCGTGCCATCACTGCTGCCACATGCTGAATACCTAATTACCACAGCACTGTCTTATGTCTAAGGATATTTACCCATGTGGTAAGGCTATATTACTATTACCGTTCTCATCTTTCCACCTACTTTCTCTTATTGGTATCTTATGGTTATATTACTTTGTTGTGTTGGACGTAAACCCATCCCTCTCCTAGTAAAGGAAATATTTTAGGAAATATTAAAAAGGCAGAATATTATATTTTCTTGGATGAGAAACATGTTTTAGGCAGGAAACAGACTCACTCATTCTTAATATCGCCCCCTTTCTAAATGGCCCATTAAAGTCACTGGCAACTCATTCATTCCTCCCACCCCTGTCAATGGTCTGAGCTAGTCTATTCTACATAATAAAAGATCTACCCCCTTCAGGCTGATCCATATAGCAAACAGAAACTCATGGAAAATTACATCAGCCAGCAAGGCTCAACCAAGCCTGAGAGACAACCTACAAAGTTAGCTAAGACCCCCACCCCATGGGAGTCTGACAGCCAGTCAAAATGCAGGAAAATGGTGGTCTGGGTGGAGCCCAACAAAGGGTATACAAGACCCTGGGACTTGCAGCAAGGTCCTTTTTCCCTTCGTCAACATCTTGAAACATGAGATCGCCTTTTCCCCAGGATCTCAAACCATGTGGTCCTGCTGTCTTCCATTAAACCATCTTTCCAAGCAGCCACCATGTTTCCAGTATCTTTTTTCCCATTTGGAGCTGAACCCAGATAGATATTTCTTCCAACAGTTGTTCACTGGGAGCTTATACACTGGAAACAAATTCCTTATGTGTCTAATCACACTTGGCCAAATAAAGTATTCTATTTACTGTCTGAGCATCTTACTGTCTAATAAACTAGAGTAAAAACAATAATGTTATCAGTGTTGATGAAGAAGAAGACGGATGATGATACTGAAAAGGGAAAACTAACTCTGTTACCTTCTGGCACTAATAACGTTGAAGTATCTGGTCAGATTAGAGCAGTTTTTCTCCTTCAGAGGAGATAAAAACAGAACATGGAATTTAAGGTTTAAGATTTTTGAATACATTTCTATGTAATTATCCATTAAAAATAAGAAATATAAATGTTTTTTAATTGGATGACCACAATAATCACAGTGAGATTAAATGGCACATTTAGCTTATAAAAATATGGACAAATTATGTTTGGACAAAGATAATTAACTTCTCACACTAAAATCAGAGGCAAAATTCTTGAAACAATTAGACACAGTATAGGAGACCATGCAACAAGACTAGCATATTTTAAAACAAAGTAATCCAAATGCAGATCCTGGCCTAAGGCTTTAATTTTGCCTCTAAGGTGAAGGACTTGCCCCAAGTAACTTTTCCAATTAGTTGCTCGTGCTTTGCAATACTTAATCAACTCCTTCCTCTTAACTTCTGTCAACTCCCTAAATATTTCTGGATCATTAGTTGGAGCTTTTTCTCACCTTCAGCCAAAACCCACTTAACTATGTTCTTACTGTGCAATGAATTTATCTATTTACATTTTTCCACATCCTCCAGATGTGGGTTCCTACCAATTCTATCTGGTTCTATAGAACTGGTAGTAACTCCACGGTGACGTCACAGATCTGGTTCCATCGGTGTCTCCGTGGGTCCTGCTATCTTGAATTTTGCTTCTGCGCATGTGCAGAAGCTAATTTTTGATTGCTGCGTGCATACCCGTGCGCATGCTTCACTCGCGCACACGCACTGCAACCCTGACCCTAACCGAAAGCAAAAATATTCACAACCCACCCCTGCATCTTCCCCACATGAACAGGATTTTTCTCTGGTCTCTGAATCTTTTCTTAGCTTTGATTTATACTTTCCTTCACCTTTAGTCTCTGAAATTGTAGGAAGAATGTCAAAGTAATCTGTGATGGCAAAATATCAGGATTCTGGCAGCATCTTTTCTCACTAACACATTTTATTAAAAGTCATCAGCTTCAGCCCACGAACACTTATGGCTGTCAATTAAACTGTGTAGAAAAGGAGCTACCAGATTTATGATCTCTAGTACCAAGAAATTTGAGCTGAATTCCTGGCATGGTTGTTCCCAAGTGAACATTGCTTTATTTTTACTTATTTATTTTGTCAAGCGTATATATGATTACAGACAAATTATAAATATGATTGTGAATACATAAGAAGTATAAACATGGTTATGGGTACATGAGATGGTTACGAATACATGGGGACATTAGGACAGAGACGGTAGGCAGGCTGGTGCACTCATGCATGTCCCTTACAGACCTCTTAGGAATGGGGTGAGGTCAACGATAGACAGTCTAAGGTTAAAGCTTTGGGGGTTTGGGGAAGAAACTACAGAGTCAGGTAATACATTCCAGGCATTGACCACTCTGTTGCTGAAGTCGTATTTTTTGCAATCAAGTTTAGAGCGGTTTACATTAAATTTGTATCTATTGTGTGCTTGTGTGTTGTTGCGGTTGAAGCTGAAGTAATCATTGACAGGTAGGACGTTGTAGCAGATAATTTTGTGTTCTACACTTAGGTCAGATCAAAGGCAACATAGTTCTAAATTTTCTAGGCCCAAAATTTCAAGTCTGGTGGCATAAGGTATTTTGCTGTGAACAGAGGAGTGGAGAACTCTTCTCGTGAAATATCTCTGGACTCGTTTGATTGTATTAATATCCAATATGTAGTGCGGGTTCCAGACAGATTAACTGTATTCTGAATTGGTGTAGCAAATGTCTTATATGCTTTTATTAAAAGTATAATGTTACCAGAGAAGAAGCTACACAAGATTAGGTTAATCACTCTTACTGCCTTTTTGGCAATGCTGGGCTCTGGCATTTAGATCATTAGAGATGAGTACCAAGGTCCTTAACTGAGTGAGGATTGTAAACATTCTAGTTTGTATTTTTTGTGCTGATTATTTTTGCCAATGTGTAAGACAGAGCATTTGTTGATTGAGATTTGCAGTTGCCACTTGTTTGACTATTCTGATACATAGTCAAGGTCTTTTTGAAGGGTAGCAGCATTGTTAATGGTGTTGAATAGTTTTACATCATCTGCAAAGAGAACGCAGTTACTTTTAATATGATCGGAGAGGTCATTTATGTAAAATATAAAGAGAATTGGTCCCAAAACGCTACCTTGGGGGATACCAC
This sequence comes from Pseudoxenodon macrops, assembly GCA_032467955.1. Taxonomy (NCBI): domain Eukaryota; kingdom Metazoa; phylum Chordata; class Lepidosauria; order Squamata; family Pseudoxenodontidae; genus Pseudoxenodon; species Pseudoxenodon macrops. The sequence continues at coordinate 103,321 of JANHFT010002066.1, forward strand.
TGTTAACAGGTACAGGATTTGATACAGCACTTCCTATTTTGACTACTTGTTGCCTGTTTGAGAGGAGCGCAGTTATCCATTTGTGCAGGCGTCCAGAAATGCCATAACATTTTAGTTTTAGAAGTAGTTTGTCAGGTACCACTGTATCAAAGGCTTTACAGAAGTCTATGTAAATTGCGTCTATTGCTTTGCCCTGGTAGAGTTGTGTAGTCCATATGTTTTTACAGTGTAGAAGTTGCAGATTACAGGATAATTTTTTTCTGAAACCAAATTGTTTGTTAGAAAGTAGGTTGTTTGTCTCTAAGTGGAGGGTAATGGATTGGTTAATGATTGATTCCATGACTTTGCAGGTGACGCAACCTAAAGAGATTGGTCTGTAATTTTCAACTAGGCTGGGGTCTCCCCTTTTTTTTTATCATGGAGAGTAGGATCAGTCTGGCACCTTTCAGCTGGTACAGATACATTTGTTCCCAGGTCCATTCTGCTTTGGACAGGGTGAACCACTGTTTTCAAATCAGTCTTTTCTTCTCCATTTATTACATCTCTGAATTGTTCCCTGGTTCAAAGACCCCAAACAGCAGTTGGCTGTAGGAGCTGCATGATGAAAGAAAAGATAGTAGAGGCATCGTTCTTTTTGTTGTTTCAATAATGCAACTTTTCCTATGCCTATCAATTGTCCTTCAAGCTGTTTTTGAAAGTGATTTTAGCACTCTTACTGAAAGCTGTGTCCCAAAGGAGCCCAATTATTGCTCATCATTGAACTCTCTTTGAATGTGCTTGTTTAAATTCCATGGATAGGTCCACCTGTCCAAAGTCACCTTCTCTACCAATCCCAACCTGTACAACAGGCTTTGCATTTCTGAATGAAACACCTCTCTTAATGTTTACATTTTTTTTGGATTCTGTGAGAAAGTCATGTTTGTTTCATCTTGGCTTTGGTTTGGTTATTATTTCATGTGGTACATTCAAGGTAAGCATTAATTACTGCGATTTTAAATAGTTACATGATTCATCTCTGTTGACTTTTTCTTTCAGTTACTTTTTCATCAATATCTTGTTTTTTAGAAGTTTTCCTTTTAGAATCAAATGTAATTGTGTTGCGTCATATTGGTAGGATTGCATACATATGCCAAATGTAATCGTGTTAAGGCCACTGTCTCTTTTTGGTTTCACAAGAGTCATGTCTCATGTTATACTAACTATCCCAGATATATTGGATCCATACCCCTCCTGGTTGGTGAAAATTTCCAGGGAGAGCATGTGGATGGAATCATGCAATGGTTCTTGAGAGGGGAGGTGGTTCGCCATCTCCAAAACAAACCGTCCTGGAATCCATCAACAATTTTTGTCCAGGTTTTCAGTCTTCCCTTTTTAGGCAATGAGATGATCAGCCTTCAGCTTCAGAGAATCCTGAAGAAATAGAATACCTCAACCCTTTCTAGTTTTATTCAGCCCATGATATAATACCAAGACAGCTGTAGTCACATTTGTTAACCCATGTTGAGTTATGGGTGGGCATGCTGCATCCACCCTGACCCTCTTTGCTCTTTCAAGAGCATTTGGTACCAACCATAATATTCCTTTGGAATGGTTTACTAGTTTGGGAGTGGGATAACCATTTTGTGATGGTTTACCTCCTTCTTCCAGGCCAGTGCTAACTGGTGTTTGTGGGAGCCCACAGTCAAGCCCTAGGCCCCTGCTTTCAGTATCTATATGTAACTGCTGGAAAAGGTCAGCCAGCATTTAGAACAAACTACCATCAATATGCTGAAGAAAGCTTTATATCTCTGTTTCTGGTTGTCCATGTGAAGATGTGAAGACTTTATAGTGTCTGGAGACTGTGGGGGTCTGAATGGGAAAGATCATATACATGTAGCAATGTAATGTTATTTTTCCTCAAAGATTTGACCAGTTTTCTCACTAGGGACCTAGTCTCTGGATCAAATAGGTGGCCCTAGCCTAGACCATTCATGTGCTTGTTTATAAACATCTTTCCAGCATCTTATCAGCTCTATGACTCTAAAGAACAGAAAGGACTGAAACAATTGGTTTGATCAGTTGCTTAGCAGGCAATTTGTGTTAAGACTCAGAAGAATATTATAAAACACTCGCTAGAAATCTCTCTAGAACTCAGATGGACAGCTTATGGACTGTAAGTAGCCCTTAGAAGTCTGTGGTTTGCTAAGGTCACAAATTACATCACCATTGTCTTGTACTTTTCCTTCCACACTCTCGGGACCACTGCTGTTGTTTGCATTCTCTACATTTCAGGAGCCAATTCTGCAAAAACATTTCCCTCAGCCACTAATGAAATCTATTATAAGCAATTAGTCCACTTAGTTTAGATGACAGGATTTAGCAGATGATCACCAGCCATACTTAGAGAGTCAAACATAGCATGCTTCAGATCTTTTAGGCTCATGCTCATATCTTGCTTGCAATAGCGTGAAGACACCCTACTAACCTTACTTTTTAGGGATATATTATGTTCCCATGGCATTATGTATTATCCCTACATGCTACTGATAACCATGAGTTTTGGCTGCTTAGGTCCTCTGTGGTTCATTTGGTTTTGGCTGTGAGAGAGACCAGACATATGGATTACACAGTCTATTTCTGTTCCTGTAGGGGGATGAGTTGTTGACTTTATCACTCTTATGAAAGCCCAAATATGGGTTTTCCAGAAGACTGATATTCCTATATCCAAATTAAACAAACTCCACCCAAATATTTGAATTTACAGATGAGGAGACCGAGGTAGACACGGTAATTCCAGGCTTGGGGCCTTCAGCCAGTAAAAGTTCTACCTCACCATTGTGAGTGATCACATCTTAGTTCCCATTGGCAGACTTTCAGACCTGTCCATTTCTTCCTTCTGACCAAAGCAATTATACTCAACAACTGGCTTGGTTTTCTTGCAATTCTACTGTCCGAATTGTAGATGAAAGATCTGATCTAATATACGATAGCCCTGCTGAAAGAAACCTTGTGTATGGAGATACAAATTATCACACTTCCTGATCTGCAGTTTTTCCATATGCAAGGATGTTGTTAATACTGTTTATTGTAATCAGATATATAACCAGAACATTATGACATATAGATTCCTACATGTTTTTCTAAATAAATACACAAGCTTAGTTATAAGTGTACAAATAGTGTTTTCCATGTCCTCTCTTTAAATGTTTTGTACATAAAATAATACCCCAAAAATCAATATGGATGATATCCCGCAGTTTATTCTGTTTTTCAGGGGCACAGGCATGCATGGCAATATGTTCTTGCTGATGTGGCAGCAAAATCATGTATATTGAAGTAATATCACAAGTCTCAACTAGGAATAAAGTAAACATACTGGCCATTTCCTATAACTCGTTTAACTGAAAAAGATTTCTTTAAGTCAAGATTAACTCCTAGTAATTACATTGACACATCCATGTAATTTTCTTGGTAACTGTGGTGAAATTGTTTGTCACTATTTTAGTTCAGGTTGGGTTTTGTTATTGTTCTGACTGCTCACTCTAATATATAGATTGATACATCTGTGTATTATGGAAACACCAAAAAGGAATTAAGTGACCCAACCATGTAATCTTCAAGGAGTTAAATTTGACCTCAAACAGACCCATCCTTGAATAAATCAACTACAGCCAGCCAGTCTGCCATGTTGCAAGAATCCACATGGAACCAACAAAAGCAATGCTTTGCTGGTTCACACTTTGCCCCATCTAGTCCAGTCGCTGTTCTCACAGTGGCCTACCAACTACAAAGATAGACAATTACTCTCCCATCAAATGGCCTTCAGAGGTAGTCACACCATCATCAAGGCGAATAACCATTGATCCCCATGACTTCCATTAATTGGTCCAACCTTGTTTTGAAGCCAGCCAAGCTGATAGTCAGCACCAGATCTTATAATAATGTATTTTAATATCTAAAGATTATATGCTATGTAAAACCAAAATCCTTTTATTTATCCTGGTTCTTCCAGGATTCAATTTCATTGGATAACCTCTTGTCCTAATCTTTTGGGAAGGGGGAAATAGCACCTGCCTGTTCACTTTATCCACATCATGCAGTATTTATGCTTATTTTAAGGTTTCTTGAAATGCCTGAGACAACATACAAATTAAGAACCTTTCAAAACAGAGATTTCTAGAAACTGGGAGAACATCATGTGTACTTTCCACTGCCCTTGCTTCCATGTGACACTAGTATTTGGAGCATAGAAACCTTTAACTAATAAATAACAGATTGTTTTTGTTTAGTATATTTAGGCTACTAGAGCTTAGAAGCATGTTTTTTTCCTAGGATTGTCCATTAGAGTTAAAGTAAGCATATATCTCTCTCTTTTAGGGAATATTATTGCGATAATTAATGGCCCGCATCCATTTCCGTGAATTTATTAACAGGGAAAGAAACTATTCATCAATGAGGTTGTACTGTTCACATGATATTTACAGCAGATGCCTATTTTTCCATTAAAACAAAGTTCTAAATAATTAGGCTATTTTTATTTCCAAGAAAGAGAATTTCCTTGCACAAAAGCAGTTACTAAAATAATTATACTGCTTTCAGATGTTTCCTTTCATGAGATTTAAAAAAAATCACTTTCCTGTGGTCCAAACCATAGAATAAGCTTTCAGAGACTAAGAGAGGCAGAAGGCAGATAGAAAGCTTGTCTAATGTTCTACTGTTTCTTCAGAAAAATATTATCAGCATAATGAAAAGTTATGCAAACCTTGGGGTTTAGAAATAAGACCATTAAAATGAATGACCCTTACTTTTGTTCAAGGGCTAGAAGACTGCAGCCCAAAGCACTCCACATGAAAGAATAATATTTATGAAACAGCCTTGCAACCACCAGTGTGACTGGTTCAAAATAATGTTTACTAGTCTATGACCTTGCACAAGCTTGTGCAGTATTTTTCCATTCTGTACTATTTGCTAAATGAGTCTCTATTTAAAATCTTCCTTCAGAATGCTTTAAGCATTTGCTAAGTGGGGAGGTGAGATTAGTTGCAATGCAACCCAGTATCTATCATGTGATCCTAGGGTAATAGTCCAGCATAAAAGCCTATGAAGGGCCATAGATACTCTTCTCCTTTGCTTAATAAGCTCCAATTGTTTGTAGGTGTTACATGACCAAAATCCAAAGATTTGATATCCATACACACAAAAACCCTGTAGAAAACCCACCTTTGATTCCCTAAGATACCTCCTAAATTATTCTTATTCTGTAATTTTAGAATGTCTCTACTAGGAAATCCATTTTCCTTCCTTCTCCTTTACCCAGCACATTTGATTCCTTCTGAATTATAACCACAAATCTACCAAGGGACCATCATGCAGCTCAGTTTTCTACTTCATTTTCTTCTTTTTCTATTGTTCTTATTACAGATGGGGAGACTGCATAATATGGCATATTTCTCACACCAGAAATAAATGCAAATAGAATGGCTCCCAGCAGCCGTCTCCTGCTCCTCCTCCATTCATATTTGCAATTCCTTATCTTCATTTTCCTGGGTTACACTGCAGAGATTCTCTACTGCAGAGAATTTGATACTGGATTCACTCTATGCTAAATCATAAACTAGGGTTATCAGACTGCATTGATTGAGTTCTTATTAAATGCTAAGCCAAAACTAAGCCCGAGACAGAGTGGCTTAGCATTTTTTGGGCCTCCATCCAGTGTGATTATCAGGAAGAGCTCCAGACAACAATGCTTTGAAATCGCCTCTGGCAGAAAAATAACATTTCAGGAATGTGCTATATTTTCTCAGGCGACATTGGCAGATTGGTTTCGATCGTGGCAGCTGGAAATCCAGTGCATACACAGTAATTCACCTATATTTATTGCTTCTGCTTCATCCAGTCTGCCCCTCCTCTCTCCATTTACCTGATATCCCACATGGGTCCTGTTAGTTAGTAGAAATAAGCCCAACTGCCTCCCTGCAATCACATCCAGTACAAAGTCTGTCGTGAAATATTTATTCTTTGCAAAGCCTGACAACATCATGACACAGCAGATGTCTAGGTGAAGTCTATTTTAAGCTGCAAATCTCAAGTTATGAAATACAACATCTGCTGTACATACATAATTGGGCATTCTGCTGTAAGGGAAAAGAAATGTGGGCTGCATGATGTCTAATATCTATCTGTTCACGCAAACAGAGCTTCAAGATAGGGCATTTCATCAAAAGAGGGATATTTCCCCCCACAAACAAAGCAGGTTCCCTAGAAACAGGGTCAGAGCACCAACATCAGTTTGGTAATAATAAATAACAGCCATGGGGGGGGAACAGTGCCATTCAATCCCCAATGTGAGGGAAATTATCATTCTCATCAGAGTCTGGGATGTTCTGCAGCTCTACCTCTTTGAAGCTCTTAAAGGAATAAAACTGGTCTTCACACCCAGAAGTGCCCTTCCTTGGGGCAAAACAAAACAAAACTCACCATTTTCTGTTCCAAAAATATTACCCCCCAAATAGTTTTTTTGAAATAATCAACTGAGGGAACCTGCAGCCATGTGTTCTTACTTGTTAATTAAATATTCTAAATCAAGGGTCCCCAACCATGGACAGGCACCGGTCCATGGCATGTCAGAAACCGGGTCGCACAAATAAGTGAAGCCCCATCCACAGGAAGCAGGCAGAACACGAAACCACGGCCCCTCTGGTCCACGGAAAAACCTCTCTCCATGGAACTGGTCCCTGGTGCCCCAAAGGTTGGGGTGTGTGTGCTGTTTTAGATCCAATTTCAAAGGAATTTCCAGAAATTCCTATTAACAAAACAAGTCTTCCTGGGCAAAAAGTAATCTGTTACTTCTAATACCCATCTGCCATTTTAAAAAATCTAGCACCTTGGACAAGTTGTCCAGTAACAGAACTAGCCATGTTAATCAAAGTTGCTTGGTCCATTCTGTGCAGGAAACAGATGTTTTGACCAGGAAGAAAGACCTTAGCCTCCTTAGTCTAAAATATGAAAAATGTATTCAGAAATCCTTGCCAGGACCATTACTATCAGGCAACATGAAGGAGTTACTTTAAATTACACACTCTTTTCTCTAGTGTCCATTTGTACAAATTATTTTCTAAAAAACATAATCTTCAAAATATTGATGGGAAGACATTGAATTTCGCATCCAGTTGTCATTAGTTCAGCATTTCTGTTTTAGAGAGAGGTTAATGGGGTGGGGTGGGGATATGATCCCATATGACCTATCAGATGCTGCTTCCAGCAGTTACAATCGTACAGGATGCTCAAACATCTGGAGGGCTGTGGTTTTTTCTATCTCTAGCCTATAAACTGAAATTATGTGAACCTGAATTATTTGGACAGAACAATTGGCAATATCATTTTATGTTCATTCAAAATCTCTTTCCCCAGTTCAGTACCCACCAAATGTGTTTGGGCTGCTGGAAATACCAGAAACTGCAACCTCAAAACAACAAGGTTGGAGATGTTAAATACAACTATAATTCCGTTACATGCTTTCCTTCCAATAGTCCAATATGATCATTCTTCTTAACCCTACGTTTACTTCAATTCATTGATTTGTCCAGATATATTGGAATATGCTAGAAGCTTCTATCAGGGTTGGACTAAGGATTTTACTGCTATACATATGCATGGTCTTCAGTTAAAATATGGACATGCATACATAGAACGATGAGGATCCAAAGACAGCACTGGGTTCATACTGTGAAATGTTTTATCCATGTACACAACTCAATTTCTCCATGCTTCTTCCATTTCTTCTCTCCTTCTATTGCTGTTGTAAGAAAATGAATTTAATATCACACATAGAAATGGATGTGGCTAGTGCAAGAAGCTTGTGGTATCTAAGGAGGACACTCCTCCTCCTGATCCCTGCCCTAGCTGAGCCTCCTCTGTGTTTGAGACAACAGGTCTGTATAAATTTTGGACCTCAGGAACCTGGGGTAAGAGTCTTTTTCCATAAGGCTGTGAATTTTCCCTTGGGCTTGGTCAAAACATGATGGTGATGGTTCTTCTAGATTCCTTCTTGTTGCTTCTCTTGTCTGGAAGTCTATGTTTACCTAAGGAAAGTAAAACATGAAATAATGTATATAAAACAATTATTTTCCTATTCCTTTCATTTGAATGTAGCAGCTTTGTTACATAGTCAAAAACAAATATTTTGTTTTCATCTGAAAAATGAATCTAATATCAGGCTTCCTGATGTATTGATGACATTACAGAATATTAACCGCTTGTATTACCAACTTACAATTTTTGTAAACAACAGTCTATGTATGAAAGTAATTATTAATCACAATTATTTGCTATCCTTCCCTTCCACCATGAAATGTAGTTGATTGTGAGCCAGTGATTATCTCAAAATCTAACACACTTCATAGGGCTGTGTGGATAAAGTAATATGCGGAGAAGGCAAGCATATATCCTTGGATTTGTTTTCTTCAAATATTCAGAACAATAATATAATTTTAAAGACACTTTAGGTGTGATACGGTTTATTCAAAGATGACTGAGACATCATCAGAGTGATCATGGTTTCTTAAGTTGCCACAGTAATACCACGGATCTCTAAGAATCCCCAGCTCTAAAGGTAATGTTGAAGTACTACGTTTGATGAACCCAAGAGGAGCACCCTCGGTTCCCAGTCATATCCTGCCCAACTATCCATGCCTTGCAACTGCTAACCTCTCGTGGTGCTTGCACATCAATAAATTCTTCAAAAATCCGGTGGGCCTTGGTAGCTAATTTGGTAGTGGATCGTATCTTCTTGAATTCCTCACATGCCAGCCAGAACTCCAGGTTTTCTTCACTGAATTCTGTCTTCAGAAAGGCACGAAATGCAGCCACTCCATCTGGCAAAAAACATTTTAACATGCTGCTATTTTCTATTGTGGCATCCTTGCATAAATCAATAATTGCAGAGTAAAACAATAGAAATTAGCAATTCAACATGATTCAGTCCACATTGCTAATAATTGGGAGCATGGACATATCCACACTTAGTGCTTGCTCCCTTGCTACTTTTCCTTATTTACATATGAGGTGTTTTTTTTAACTAAGTCCACTGGTGTATTATTTCATCATTTTTCACATCAATTGAGGTATGGGAGCATCACCCTCAACTTCCTAATAGCCGAAATTATCTCTGGATTATTTGTGAACTGTGGTTAAAAACCTTGTATTTCAAGTGACTGGGAGAATGAAATTGTGCACTACTAGGAAACTTTTTTAAAAATACAAAGAGTGGGGGGGGGAGAGAAAAACAATGTTTTTAAAAGTTTCTGATAGATTTCAAACCAGCAACCTTCCATTTACAAGACAAGAATTATGGCCATTTCAGTATTATTGTGTTCAGGATATACCGGAACATGCATTTCCTTTCCAACAATTTCCACTATTCTAGGCATAGGCCAGAACCTTCCCACCATTGTTTTAAAACTGGAACTTCAACATAGGCTTGGCAGGGGCTTCACCCTGAAGGCTTCTGCTGAAGGTGCTTGATGAGGCCAACACTACCAGTCAAGGGAATCCCACTAGTGAGTCACTTCCACTTTGTCCGTAGAGAAAGTGAATAGCAACATCTGTTTAATCAAATCTTCCATTCAGGCCGTAGCTAGAGAGTCACATCAGAAATGGTAGAATACAACCCACGCTACCACTTCAATATCCTGTTGTGTCTTTCTGGGGAATGTGCCATACCGGAAAAACAAGCATGAGTATCTTACTGAAATAGGCTTTAAATGCTTACCATTTGAGAAGCATAATTGGATTGAAGATCAAAATAAGATGAAATGAAGATTGTAATTAAATGGAATATTGTACCTGGATGATCTCTGAATCTGAATGATTATTCATAAAGTATTCCTGATTCCCATTGTATGTAAAAATAAGTACCAGAGAGAGAGAGAGAGAGAGAGAGATTTGCTGCTGGCTACAGGTAGTGATGTTAGTGTCCTTACCTCTTTACTGCTTGATAACTGTGATATTTTGAGAAATAGGTCTTTAATAACAGTGTTTGCATTTCCTGTTCAGCAGGTTCTAAGAAATTCTGTCTCTCAAAATACTATAATCACTGATTTTCTATTAAAATAAATTAGTTGTGATTCAACTGAGTTTTCCCAGAGGTAGTAAACCTATATTTGGATTGTACAACTGCGGGTTATAAGTGGGCTTCTGCAAACAACAAAACATATCCACCCAGAAAGCAGAGAGTCTGATTGTTGCTGTTATTACACAGAAGAGGCAGTAAACCCTATCACTTTTATCTAAAATTACATAGATTTATCATTTAAGAAGCTGAGATTGGTTTGTTTGTTGCTCAATGCATTATGCCAGGCCAGCCAACGTGCTTAACCAATGATTCAGTATATTAGGTGAATCTAGTGCATTCAGTTAGCCATAATATTAATGTTATTTGTTATTTTATATATTCATTGAATTTATATCCCACCTTTTCTCTTTAAGTGCAAAATAGCCTACCTGGAGTCTTCTTTAGTTTTATCCCTTAATAACAGTTTTGTGAGATGGGTTCGGTTGAGTGAAAATAACTGGTTCAGAGTCATTGAATGAACTCCATGATCAAATGGGAACTTGTAACTTGATCTTCCTGGTCTAAATCCAGTGGTGAAATCCATTTTTTTTTTACTACCGGTTCTGTGGGCGTGGCTTGGTGGGCGTGGTGTGGTGTGGCTTGGTGGGCATGGCAGGGAAGGATACTGCAAAATCTCCATTCCCTCACCACTCTGGGGCCAGCCAGAGGTGGTATTTGCCAGTTCTTCAAACTACTCAACATTTCCACTACTGGTTCACTGAACTACTCAAACTTTCCACTACCGGTTGTCCAGAACCTGCCAGAACCTGCTGGATTTCACCCTTGTCTAAATCCCAACACCATAGCAATCACTCTGCCTCTCTTTGCACAATATGTAAACAGAGCCAGAGAGAATCAATCCTAAATCTTCTTGAGGCATGTGGGTTGAGTTACCCCCAATAAAAGGAGCCACTTGAGGCATTTACAAAGCTAGTATGTTCTGATACTGGCTTTGTAAATGCCTGAAGTGGCTCCTTTTACTGGAGGTAACTCATTCAACATGCCTCAAGAAGACTTGGGATTGATTCTTTAAGAGATTTAAGAGATTGTGCAATAGACTCATTTTTTCATCTTATGACCACCAAAAGTCAATCAGAATTACTCTTCTCTAAGTAAAGATTACTCCCTGGGAGAAATGACTGTGGAAAATCACTATCCTAAATCAAATAGATAGCTTTACAGGTAGAGGTTCTTCACTTTAGGTGGCCACCCCATCTACTTATGGAAAATGATGTGAAGCTGTCATTCATCCCTGCTCTTCCTTAACTCAAAGAAACTGCAGAGGAAAGCAAAATAATCCCTTGTATTCAATTTTCTTTCAAACCTTGAGTGAATTATATATTTTTTTTCTTTCCTCTTTTAGAAGGCTCCTCTGTCTGATCATGAAGTTCAAGTGAATTGAATTATGACTACAAATAGCTTTTGGGCTTAGCTTTGCCAGCTTCTAAATGTGATGCTATAATAAATGTGAAATAATGATTGTTTTGCTAGGCTCAGGAAAGTGGGAGGCATACTTAGTAACTGCCAAATCAGTTCCCAAATCTCCACAGTTCGGAATCTGTCAATATGCGATTCTCTCTCACATGCTAAGATAATTCAGTTTTATCTTCATTTTGTCACTAAACCCCTGTTCTTTCTTGTTTTAAAATTCTAACAGTATTTTGAAATATGGTTAGCAATATTTTATCTCTGTGGGAAATACTGAAGGTGGTTTTTTTTTTATTGAAGTGTGATTTATTTTATTTATTTATATTCCACTATTATTATTTTTATAGATAACTGAAGGCGGCAAACATATCTAATGCTCCTTCATCCTCCTATTTTCTCCACAACAACAATCCTATGAGGTGAATTGGACTGAAGATGGTGACTGGCCCAAAATCATCCAGCCATCATTCATGGCAGAACTAGACCTCACAATCTCCTGGTTTCTAGCCTGGTGCCCTAACCACTAGACCTTCTTCTTGTGCAGATCAAATTTAAAACTACTTTCCTGAGGATTGAGAATCAACCAATGCATGTAGTTCATCAAGTGATACAAGTGCAGATAATCCTCGACTTATGACCACAATCAAGTCCAAAATTTATATTGCTAAGAAAGACATTTGTTAAGTGAGTTTTGCCCTGTTTTATGACCTTTCTTGCCACTGCAGTTGTTAAGTTAGTAACGAGGTTGTTAAGTGATTCTTTTTCCCCATTGACTTTGTTGTCAGAAGGTCACAAAGGGGATCACATGACTCCGGGACACTGCAACCGTCATAAATAGGAGCCAGTTGCTAAGCATCTAATTTTGCTCATGTGACCACGGAGTTGCTGCAATGGTCGTAAGTGTGAAAAACAGCGATACGTTCAGCAGAACTGTTAGCGGACATATGGCCTGGCTCACCGAACTGGTAGCGAAGGCTGGCTGGCCACGCCCCCAAACCGGTCCCCTGATCGCTGCTCGCTCACCCTGCCCTGCCCAGTCACTGCTCTGCAGCTTGCCTGCCTCAAGTGCTGCACCCCTGATCTTCCTGCCAGGTAAGCCTGCGACTCGCAGCCTCTGAACACCTCCCCCACACTGTCCCAACCTGCCTCCCCTACTCCCTTCCCCGTGGCCCGCAGCCCTGAAATGCTTCCATGCCTTCCACGCAACCTTCCCGGTGTCCCCATGGCCAGCTTGCAAAGGCAGGCAAGTGGAAGGCCATGTAGAAGGCAGGGAAGCATATTGGATCACAGGGAAGGGAGCTAGCAGCCTACCCCCTTCCCTGCAGCCCTGCCATGCTTCCCTGCTTTCCATGAGGCCTTCCCAGCGGTCCCCCACACCCACTTGCCTTCGGAGCTTGGCTAGTGGGTGGGTGAGCGGGCCTTTGTAGAAATGCAGAAGCTGCACTGGGGCTGAGAGGGGTGGCGTCGGTGCTCCAGGAGAGCAAGCAAACATCCCGGGACTGCTGCACATGCGCCCACCCCATTTCTGCAAAGGCAGAGCCCCCCCCACAAGGTGATCCAAAGAGGGGAGGGGGATGCTGCAGAAAAGGCTGGCTTCCACCTGGGCCAGCGTGCCTCCCATGCCGGCTCCAAAGAGCAGATTGGCTTGATTGACCCACTCTGGGAACTCGGCCTGTGGAATCGCTTCCTACCAGTGAAGAAGCAGAGTGAGAGGTGCGGAAGCCGCCCCCGGCCAGCCAGGCCAATCTGCAAAGAGAGCAGACAGGTGGCCGGGTAGGAAGCAGTGGGCTGCTTTGGAGTCCTAAGCCCCGCGGAGCCGGCATGGGAGGCACACTGACTCAGCCGCACCACCACGGAACTCGTAGCTGTGCCTCCCCAGCAACAGGCGCAACCCACATGGCATGAGTGGAGAGGCCGATGCAGCCCCAGCCGAGGCTGCCCAGACTGAGCAATTGCCATGCCTCCCCAGCAACAGGCACGCACCATTGTTCGCTTTCTGCCTTCTCCCACCACAAAACAATAGCGAAAGGTGGCAGTGGTGCTTTGGTAGGGCAGGCGGATGTCTGCAGCCAGGCGGGGAGGGAGGGCGGCAAGACCGGCAGCGGTATCCCCTTCCAAGTGCAGCACATGGAGGTGGCAGGTAAGGCAGCCCAGCCTTCCTCTTGCTGGGGAGACATGGCGATCTCTCAGCCAGGGCAAAGCGCTGCTGCCCAGGCTGAAGGGAAAGCCGAAGCACCTTCCCTTCCTATCTGGCTGCTTGCTAAAAAACCCACCAGTACCACTGTGCGCGTGGGTTGTGTGTGTGTCTGTGTGACTTTGCTCCTGGTCTTTCGCAGCAGCCATGGCCAGCGTCCTGTCCCCAGCCGCTCGTCTTACAGGCGCCTCGCCCTGCCCCTTCCACCCTGGGAAGGGGAGCAGGCATCTCAGCTTCTCCGGCTGCCCTGGAGTCCCCTGACCTGACTTGGAGGCACAACAGGGGAGGCGGTGGTTGCCCTGGTAGGCTTGGAATGGCAGCACCCAGATCAGCTCCGGGGCCTTTAATTGCAGCAGAAATTGGCCATCATGCCGCGTGACCGCCAAGGTGGCTACCCCGAGTGGACCCACCACCCAAGGAGCGTGATCGGGGGGTGGCTTTAGCCAGCCCCGGGCAGGGCCAGAAGGGGTGAATTCCCCAACTCTAGTTCAGGAGCAAAGTCACACACACACAACCCGCACGCAAGCGGTACTGGTGATTTTTTAGCAAGCAGCGCAGGTGCAGAATGTTAGCGTTTCTAACATTCCAGATTCTGGCAATCAGGAGAACAACATTTTGACTTTAATAAGGATCCAGGAATGTAGTGCTCTGACTTTCGCCCAGCATCATTCGTTTTTCTAATTGTCTTGGGATGTTTTAATAAAGAATAAATAATTTGGGCAGGAAATAAATGGGATTTTGAAACGCTCTTCCAGATTTAGAGGCCAACAAATGATATGGCAATGCCTTTAAATTACTTTAGGAAAGGAAAAATTCTCCAGTTGTTTCCCAAGGGAATTATCTGCCATGACACACTGTTATTAAAAAGAAAAGAAAAGAAAAAGCTCCCAGTGGGAGCAGTACTGTCACGTTTGCCCTTGAGATTTAATTGAACTCTGGGAATCCTGTGATGCTTTAGGTTTTTTGATACAGATTAATAGAGTTGGAAGGGACCTTGTAGGTCATCTAGTCCAACCCCCCTGCTCAAGCAGGAGACCCTACACCATTTCTGACAA
>JANHFT010002066.1:118187-143704 GCA_032467955.1 Pseudoxenodon macrops
ACACACAAACACCTGGTCTGATGTTTGAACCGGCTTGGGGAACGTGGGATTCAGGCTGCTGTTACTACCGGTTCTGCGAACTACTCCATAGGTTTACTACCTACTCTATAGAACTGGTCCGAACTGGTAGGAACCCACCTCTGCTTCAAAGGCCCTGCAATCCCATCTAAATCAAAGGATAGAAGCCTTGTTCACAGTTCATAGTACAAGGCAGGTACTGTACAAGGGAATTCCAATGTAGAAAATCTATCCTCTATTAGGAAAACTTTCCTGATGATTACAACATTCTCTCTCTGTTAGCATGAACTCCTGCAACCCTTGAAAGGGTCCTTTTGTCTAGCAGTAGAAACAACTCCAGGTACACAGACAAGTATTTCCCTGACTTCCTTAAACTGACCAGCAAATCAAATCACTAGGACTTCCTGCCTTATAGCTTTCAACTTTTGTAAAAAAAAGTCTTTGCTTTCCATTCATTTTCTTGTAAAAGAGGCACCCAATGATTGTTGCAATAAATACAGTTCCTTAGAATTGTGCTCAATCCTTTGGAATTTTCCATAATATTCACCTTCTTGAAATGAGCCAAATATTTCCCATCTTTTTTTTTAAGCTGAGAAATGGCTCGATGAATATATAGGCATGATATTCTGCTTGATGAAGTCCGATAACATCTATTTTGTGCTTTAACAATTACTTTTTCAGCTTTTTATCAGTTAATTCAAAAATGAAACATTGTTTTTAGTTGCCTGTCTTTCCCAAATGATCTCCTTCATTCCCATCCATCTACCCTGTATGTGCCAGGAATGGCAAGAATAAAGAAATTGATGGAATCTGTATAAATGGGATAAGTGAAGGAAGAGGAAATCATTTTCAAGAGACAAAAATAACCTTTCTGCTAACTTCTTTAGCAAAAAGCTGAAAATACAATTTAAGAAAGCTGGAAATGGTTTGGGAGGATCCTCTCTCCTCAGGTTGTGCAGACATGCTTTTACTACCCTGGTCTCTTGCCCTGTATTTCTAAACAGTTTATAGTCTACCTTATTAAAATATCAAACTGCAGAAGTCTTTCATGAAAGATGAAAGCAGAAGGTATCTCCAAAAAAACAGCAACACTTTCATAGTCGCCTCAGCATTTTAGCTGGGGTGGGAACATTATCTGCCCCCAAGGCTCTCAGCAGAGATGGTGATGGAAACTAATCAAGGAGAGAAGCAACCTAAAACTGAGTAGAAATTTCCTGTCAGTGAGAACAATTACTCTGTGGAACAACTTGCCTCCAGAAGTTGTGAATGCTCCAATACTGGATGTCCATTTGTCCGAAATGTTAAAAGGTTTCCTGCTTGAGCAGAGGATTTCCCTAAAAAGCCTCCAAGATCCCTTCTAACTCTGTTATTCTATTATGTAGACCACAGTTTCTCAACCTCATGTGTGGACTTCAACTACTGTAATTCCCCAGCCAAGAATTTGAAGTCCACAAGTCTTCATGGTTGGCTGGTGAATTCTAGAGCTGAAGTCCACATATCTTCAAATTGCCATGGTTGAGAAACACTGATGCAGACTGAGCAGCTGTCACTCCATTAGCAGATTAAAGTTGACAACTTCCCTCACATAAACACATATTTAAAGTAGCATGCCTGATTCTGTCTCTGGGGCTGTGAACTTCCTTGCCAGTCTAAACAGCAGCCAGTGAAAAAACAGGAAGTTGCAAGGTGACTTTCTTGAAGAACTCCAGGCATTTCAGGAAGGAAAAGGCAACGGTGATACAATTAGATCACACACTTCAGCCCAGTCCCTCACATGATGAGGATAATTTTTGCAACCACAAACCTTTTCTATTCCCAAAGGATTTTAAACTCTGGAACTGTGTATGACTGAAACAGAGCAATGGATCAGTGACCTTGTTGCCCCCAGGCTCATATATAAGAAGCTTATTTCTTTAATAATAAATAATATCTTCACATTGGCCTTAATATCCATGCCTTGTCATTTCAAGTACTTTTCTTCTCAGCTATTGGAGCTGAGCTAAAAAAATTATTTGAGGCTGCAAAGGCAAAGACAACTTAGCTGCCCATTCCTATAGGCCTGGTTTTTATTTAAAAATGAAGTCTCTCCCACACACACACACCTTATCTGTAAAAGGGGCAACACAACTGATTTTTTAATGGGTACTTTGGTCCTTTATCTACACTCAGGAATAAACCCTTAAATAGAATTTGGCATTTTTAACTAACCAGTTATTTAAAACAAAAACAACAACCAAGCCCTGTGATTGGTATTTGACCCTATCTTTTTTTGAGGGTTTCTTTTTTTAAACCTGGCAATCACATACAAAAGTTTAAAAAATTGGGTTCAGAAGAATTGGAAGCCTATAGTAGGAATGTCCAACATTGCCAAGTTGAACAGGAAGGATGAGAAAAGGGGAAATCTCCCTGCAGCATAGCCAAACAATTCCAATCAGGATTTTTCTCTATGTCAGTAAGTTGTCATCAGGCTGTGGATTTGAGGATAGACTCATCCCACTATGACCTGGGAAAAACACAGCTAGCCTTGAAGAGATGTAGCATGAGCTATGCTGTTATTTTATGCCTATCCCAGCAACTTGTCGAAATAAATCTTTGTTTGGCCAAATATATTCTCAACAACCAGACAAGGAAAACACGTTTGTTCTGTCTCTCTGCCATTTCAGCTCTTCTCCCTTCCTTTCTAGGAGCAATTCCCTTTCTATTTTCCTCCCACTTTTGAGATTTAGCATCTAAAATAAGAGACTTCACATCAATGATATGGCCACAGGGAAGATAACAACTCACAGCAAAGGAGAATAGATTCACTGTGACAAATTCATCTCAATGTCACAAATATCAGATGATAACTAGTGTATATAAAATGGTCTTTATTAGTCAACTGCTGCAGATAGAGCTTTATTATTATTTCAAACCTAATAATCTTTACTCATGCTGTGCTTAGCAAAGAGAAGGGACTTCAAAGTCCAGACCAGCAATTTTCTCTGGAACTGCTGTTCTTTGTGCACTCATATTTTACAGAGTACCCAAATGATAAGAATTTTGTGCTGTTCACCCATATTTTTTCAGATTAAAAAAAATGAAACGTAATTGTAGTGGTAACCTGCTTAAATGCATTGTGTGGAACAAAACATTTGAAGCTTTTAAATATCTGTGACCTTTAATTAAAATTGTTCTATTTATGAATGTAACCCATTTCCTATTGAGCACAGGTAGACAATTAGCACAGAACAGCTAATTATGTGTCAATGTAATCACCAGGAATCAAACTTGACTTTATCATTTTTTTTTTAAAAAGCTATTAATAGCTCCAACATCTATTTCTGTTCCAACATGGAAAATGGACTTTGTTACTGCTTTCCATTCATCGTTCCTGTTTCTTCATGCAATTGTTTACAGCAGAATAGTATTCCTTTATAAAAAGAAGAGGAAAATTGTAATCCTACTTCTTGTAGGAAGAAGACAAATTGTCATTTAAATAATACCCAGAAATATTGTCCATTAATTAGAACAAATATATCAATAATCCCCACCCATGCTCAACAGGAAACACTAAGCAGGCAGAACTTGGTAGTAGAAGGTTTTTTTTAATTAACATAACTTGAGAGCTTTTACTGAGTGTGATCTACATATGAGTAAATGTTGTAGCAGGATGTTGTTCAGGACTGAATGATATAAAATCATTGTACATGTGGGAACCAGTTTGATATCATGCCAGGCCAGAAAACGGGAGAGCATATGTTCTAGTAACTAGTTCCACCTTAGGCATGAAGCCCTTTATGTAACTTGGACCAGTTATTCTCTGAAGACGAAGGAAACCACTCTTAAAAATCTTGCCAAGAAAACTGTATTGGCTGACTCAAAGGCACACACAAAATAGTCCATGAGTGGAAGCTTTCTTTATTCCATTTCCAGTTAATTGAGGAAAAGCTGAGGCATTATTAAAATAAGCTGGATGAGAAACTACCCAAATGTCGTTTTCCTGAACTGTCATTGGCAGTTTATCAAGACATCAAATGGTAAAGAAGTAATGTTTGAAATGGAGTCCCAGTGAGTTGTTTCTATTTAGAGGAAGTCTAATGTTGCAATTTTAATAATAGAAACACTAGCATAGGAAATGCTGGTGTATCTTTCAGTTTTGTCTGACCTCTTGTGTTCAAGAGGGATTTTCTTTTTAATATGTAGGCACTCATTTTTCAATTGATTTTTGGAATGCAAACACTTACCAAACAGGTGAAAAACTATTCCAGAGCTTGGTAAAATCACAAGAAATTGTCTCTCATTGGAATTTTTCCCTCCAAGTTCCAAACTGGGTTATATTTTAAATTTAACAGAACTATTTTTATTCAGTTCAACCTAATGATGTGTGTGTGTGTGTGTGTTTATACATGTTATTTATAATTAGAAAGATGTAAAAGGCTTAGGGCTTGGTGGTCCATGTGTTTTTTCAAGAGCAGGATGAGTCTCCAAAAACGTAACAGAACAAGATCAAGTGTGATGTTGAGAGACACACCAGCAGCAAGAATGGAGATCAGGGTAGATCAGTTTGGAAGCTGCAGCATTGGTTACTAGAATAAAGCTGCTTCCTCTTGATTTCCAGAAAAGAGTGAACCAAGAGAAGATGGTAGGCTAGAAAAAAGTAAGAGAGAGAAGAGCTCCTACTTTCTTCAGTCTTCTCCCCAAATGACATGTTCAAGTGGACTTCAGCAAAATGACTGGCAAAAGGAGAGAGAGGTATCCAAGGTAAGTAAAAAGATGGTTACTATAATGGTGTTTAAGTCCTTAGGATCAGACAAAATTGTACAGAAGGAGATTGCAGATGACATATGCAGGGTCAGTTCGCTTCCTCCAGCGCCACGTGCGTGTGCCGCATGGGCTTACAAAAAATTACAAATATTCCCAAAAAATAAAGGACAAAAACAAGATGGCCGATGCAGGTGCAGTGTGGGAGCTCTGCTTCTGTGCATGTGCAGAAGAAAAAAAAACCGAAAAAAAAATTCAAAAAAAGCTTTTACAAAAAAAAATGGTAGCATCCACAGACCAGAACCAGTTCCATGATGTCACCAGCGGCTTACTACCTACTCTATAGAACCAGTCCGAAGCAGTAGGAACACACCTCTGGACATATGGTGATCTTTTAGGAAACGTGGAGAAACAGGTGTATGGTGGCAGGCAGTGTAATAGGATCAAAGAAAGGTAAATTGAAAACTAAGCTATTCTCCAGGCCTTGGTATAGAGTAGTGGCTGCAGCTCTGTGGTTTGTTTATTGTTATTTACAGTATGACTGGGACATTTATGACTTGCCTCTTTTTGTTCTTACATTTTTGTGTAAGCTGCCCAGAATGATCTGAAACCCAGTGGCTTCTAAATGAATGAATGAAGCAATCAATGTTATTCCTATCAAAAAGGAAAAATGAGGGTCCACGTAACTACAGTCTAGTCATCTTACACCTGGCAATGAACCGGAACAAATTATTAAGCAGTTAGTTTATGAGTATTTAGAAAAGAATGTCCTGCTTGACAGGAGGCTGAAAGTAAGTCATCCTAATAATCATTCCAATGTCCTTTCTGATAAAGTCACAAATTTAATTCACCATGGGAATGTGGTGGACATAGATCACCATGGCTTTAGCAAGCTATTGGATGAAATGCCCATAAGATGACAAAATGTGGGCTTGATTGTGATATTATTTGATGGATATAGGACTGGTGGCACAATTATACCCAAAGACTATATTGTCCATCAGTAAGTGGAAAGAAGTGTAGAGTGGTATACAAAATATTTATAAATGACTGGACATGAATCAGGATCTGGTTATCAAGCTCCCAATTGACACCGAGATCATGAAAGTGATAGTAACAGAGAGGAAAGTAAGATTCAGACAGGTTTTGACAAGCTAAAAACCACTGGGCAAAATCCAATAAGATGAATTCTAATACAGACAAACGTAAAGTCCTTCATTTGGATAGGAAAAATCAAATAGAGATTAATAGAATGGAGAAAACCACACTGGGCCACAATACATGAGGAAAAGATTTGAGCGTCTTGGTATATCACATGCTGAACATGAGCCAACATTATGATGCCGCTGCAAAAAAAAACCACTTAAATGCAATTTTGAACCTCATCAACAGAAGTACCATTTCAGGATCAAGAGAAAGTATTGATGCTTTATATTCTGCAACCACATTTAGAATATTGTGTTCAATTCTGGGAATTGCATTTTAGGAAGTACATTAATAAACATGATCAGAGGAGGACAGCCAAGATGATAAGGGGCCTGAAAGAAAAGGCCCATTTGTTCTAATGGTTAAGACATCAGGGTAGAAAGTGGGAGACCGTGAATTCTAGTCCTGCCTTAGCCGTAAAACCAACTGGTTGATCTTGGACCTCTTTCTCTGTCTCAGCCCAACTCACCTCCCAGGGTGGGGAAAATAGGAGGAGGAAGATGTGGGGGATATATTTGCTGCCTTGTTTGTAAAAATAATAAAGGCAGGATATAAATTTTAAAAAATTAAAAATACTGCTATGACATTACTAGTGATGTAATGTCTTTAAATTTTTATGGATATCATTTTTTGTAATTTTCTAAGGCTACTTGCTTCCTAACAGTTCAAACCTTGAGACTATTTTTAGTTGAAATAAGGGTGGGAGTCAATAATAAGAAACTGACAAGAAACTGAAACAGAAGGTTGATATATATATATGTGATCCCCCCCCCAGCTCAAATAGAGTTTTTTAGGAAGTGAGCTCTCCCTGTCTGATCACATAAAATCCTTTAAATCTGATGAGGCTTCCTTCACTTCTGCAATGATGTCCTTCTTTTCAAAAAATAAAATAAAATAACTTCTGGGTTGACCATTCCTTCCAGTCAACTCTGCTCTTCTATTTCCCAGCTACATAGAAACTGATCTTCTGAACTGTCTCTGGGGGTGATAATGGCTTCGTTGAAAGTGAATACACTGGGATTTGATCAAAGAAATTATTGGTGCTCCTGGCCCTCCCAGACCTGTAGTCTTTGACATTGTTTAACCTGTTGGAATCAGGTGTGCATCTGAGAATACTTCTGAACTCACTTTATAAGTGTGCAGTTGCACCCAGCACAAGTTAGACCGGTAATCCATCTGCCTCTATCCTCAATAAACTCAATTCTAGCTATAATAATACATGCCTTGGTTACAGCTCTCAGTATAATAACACATGCCTTAGTTACAAGTAGATGGGGTTAATTCAGCATGTTCTTGTAGACAGTAAGGAGGATGACCTTGACAGAGATATGCAAAAGCTGTTGCGTAGGCAAAAGGTGCTAAAACATTTTTTTTAAGTCCACAATGTCCAGATAACATTTGGAAGCAGCTCAGACAGACATCTTCCTATTCCACAGAAGAAGGAAAGGGAGGTACAGCACAATGATACTTGCAAGATTCACATCAGCCCAATCAAGTAGACCAGACAATGAAATCAATTCCACAGGTATGCTAAAACCACTTTATTGACAGTGACTATAATAACAACAGAATCTTGCAAAACTTATTGTGCTACACTTCCTCCTCCTTATAGTTCTGTGAAGTAGGGAGGTGTCTATCTGAATTGCTTTCAAATGTTTACTTTGCAAGAATACGTGGTTTAGTCAAATTGATATGAACACTTTTCTACACAAAAATCCTACAATGACAAAGTATATCTATCATTTATTATTCAGATCATTGACATATCATGATTTCCCTTTCTCACAAAATTGATCAAAACCATTTATAAGATATAAAAAGCCTAAAAACCATAATCATTAAAACTATTTTTAACAAGTTTAAAGCAACCATAAATATAAAGCAAACAGCTAATTAGTATATATATCCTTCATGTTATTAATTGGCTGTTAACTTTATTTTTATGATTACTTCAAGCTTCTTGAAAATAGTCTTAATACGTATATGACAAGTCTCTGCAGTTTTCTTGACAAGATTTTTGGAAGACACCTGCTTCCTAGGAAACGACTGCCTCAAAATCAGCCAGCTGGTCTCGTGCCTAAGATGAAACTAGAATTCATGTTCCTTGGTGCCTTAACTACTATACCAAACATTAAGCAAAAGCAGAATAAATATTTCTTTAAAAGAAATAAGTTAACAATCTAACTAAGGTTAGCTAAGATATGTGGCAAGCTTATAAAAAATACAGCCATGTATATAGTATCAGCAAATATGTTGATATCAACAGAAATATGTCAGCATACCAAAATAATATTTTCATGACTACCACTGGGATAATAGATTGGTTATAAATGACACAAGGCAAGTTGATTATATGGCTTCACAGATTCAAATAAAATTATATGGAAATAGCAGATTGTAGGGTTTTTTTTTGCTGAACATAAATTATATTGTGCGCCATCTGAAATAAGTAGCTTTTTATACTAAACAATGTCGTGGGCGGAAACCTACAGCCTACCTTAGAGATCCAAATGCCCAATTTCCACTCATTTTAATTAACTTATTAGATACCTCTGCAAAATCCCAAGGGTCCCTTGTTAAGATGGGAATATAAAGAGGGGACAAGACTCATGATGTGAGGGGACATTTCTCTCTAGCCAATAACTAGAACATGTGGGGTTACTGTTGAAAAATAGCATCTGTCTCTTGTTATTTTCAGCAAACATTGTTGCATGTCATGCCACTATGCTGCAAAGTTTCCCAAAGCTTGACAACTATATTCAGCAGAGAGAAGGGTTGATTAAAAACGCCTAAGAGGTTTTATTTATTATGTCTGACCAAATAAGATGATGACATCTCAAAGAGAGATTTGCAGTATAGAAGGGTTGGGGTCAGTATAGATAGTATAGGTAGGTTGGAGCCAGAATTTACTCTTGCATCCTTTAAACACAGCTAGAAATCAATATATTATCTCTTCATTTTGCCGATTCAGAAATACTGGAATAGAGTGAGCTGCCACAGGGAAGATGAGACAGGAGCTCTGTTAGTCCTGGTTTCAAAATGGTTCCTCTTCCAAAACAACTCAGCCACAATCAGCTCAGCTGCCAAAGAAAGATGAATCTGATCTGGGTGTGGCGAAAAAAGGAATACCATCCTGGTATAGTAACAAAAAGTGCTGGTTTATACTGGGGACACCAAGGTTCCAGTGCACCTTCAGCCATGGAAACTCACCAAATCATTTTATGTGAATCACTCTTTCTCTGCACCCAGGAAAATTCCACAGTAGCCAACCAGAGCATCCCACAAAAAGTTGGAAATACATTCTATAAAGGGACTCAAATTACTGCCTGTTCAATTGTCCACCTGCTTGTCCCTCAGTAAGATATCTCTCTCCAAAATTAAGAGAATAGGACTAAATGTGATGTTGGTGGAAACCCCAACCAAAGGAAGATCAAGTTTGAAAATGGAAGGTACAGAGTTGCAAAGAGAAGAAATCCATTTTTTTTTTTAAAATTAAAAAAGGGAGTTAAGATGTCCCCAGCTTCTCAGTTTTGATCTGCATTCTTTCTCTTCCTCCTTCCCAAAAACATGACCACTAACACTTGCTATAATTAAGATTTTGGAAAGAATTCTATAAGATGCATTCTGCTTTCTTTCCCTATCTCGTTCATGTAAAAACTAGGGCTAAGGAAATGCACATAGCACATAATATATAAATACGGTTTCCCTATCTTTTATCTTTTCATTCCTGATTTGGAATTTCTATAACTGCATTGTAGCTGTAATGGCTGTAAACTGGGGGGAAACAATTACAATGGCTGATAGGAGCAGGAATCTAGAAACAGTTGAAATGAAATTGGCCACCTCTGCTTAAAAAAAAATCTGAAATACATTTTGTCACTTGAGAATAATAGCAACCGAAGTTGGGAGTGGGGGAGTCACATTTATTTCCTCCTGGACTTGTCACAATCAATTTAAAACTCACCCATGTAAAGAAAATCCCCATGGTATCCAATCCACCACAGATTTTAAGAGAACTGAATCCCTCTCCTGCTGCATGTATAATTACTCAATAATTCTTTATTAATAACCTATAGGCATATTTTTAAGCATGAAGGCAAATAATTCAGTGTAAAGGACAGGCATTTCTACTTACATTTATGAGTCAGGAGAACATCAAAAGAATCTGCCCATCTGGTAGCTTCTTCTGTGGACAATCTTCTATGAGGAAAAAGGGAAAGTCAAGAGCTACAAAAAGCGCCCAAAAATAATTTCTTAAAATTGTATAAATCTGATGTGTCCATATTATGTACTTGAAATAATTTGGATAATATTACAGATCAGTGAATAGCTTATTCTGCTGTATCAGGAATGGGATACACACACAATAGAGTCACAAAGTTCCAGACTCCCAATTGTTGAACAATAAGAGATCCTACCATGTCTAGCTTTTTATAAATTATGTTGCTCAAACAAAGAACCTGGGAGGAGAGGAACCAGAAGTGGATTTCATGGTGAATTAATTTTGATCTCAGTTCTGAATAAATTCTTCAACTAAACTTGGTTTGTTAGGCCATCTCTCCATGAGAAACTTTTAATGTTTTTGCATAGTCATCCAGCCACTCTTGAAATAAGTCTCCTCACTATTGTTATTTTGGCACAACAGTGGTTGAAGGACTCTAGAAGATGATGTAGGACAGGGGTGTCAAACTCACATCACGGCAGCGTCACATGACGTATCGGGATTTTTTTTCCTTCGCTAAAGCAGCTGTGGGTGTGGCCAGCCCGTAACGAATCCGGCCCACGGGCCATGAGTTTTAACAGCCCTGATGTAGGACATCAGTGGGAAAATGGCCTTAGAAGCATTCAGTCTCTAATAGTAAGGATACATAGAAACTGTATTATTTCATTTGAGTTTAGGTTGGTAATCTTAAAGTTCTTGTAAAATGAAAATCTGCCCATCTTTGTTCCACATTATCTCCTGTACAAGAATTGAAGCTTGTTGAATTCCAAAGGAGATTGATAAAGGAGACAGGATGGGCATTGATATTTACTGATCGTGCATGGATCCAACTACTTTTTCCAAGGCCTCTATGTTCATCCACTGTAGTTGTTAGTTTGTTCTAAGTCATCGGCATAGTAGATGTGATATAGGAGATCTGCAGCAAAATTCTTCTAACTTTAATTTGAAAACTAGACAATCTGCAATCCCTTGGGTTATCCTTTCAGAGATATTTCTTTACCAAATTCCTCAATGTCTTCAACATTGACAGAACATCTAATGCATTGCTTTCACTGGAAAATTTGGGATACATTCAGAGATGTATCTGTCTTGAAAATAGACCATGTTGAATGATTTAGCACAGTCAAATATTACTACAGGAAATGTTTTGTGACAGTGGTTCTCAACCTGTGGTCTGTCAACCTTACGAGGGGGGGGAGTGTGATGTTATTACAGGGGGTCCACGAAGGCTTGAAAAAATGTTATGATTTAAATCTTAAGTCTTGGTGGTCCATAGCCATGGTCCCTGGCCACAAAAGGTACTTAAAGGGGGTCCATGGTGAAAAAAAGTTTGAGAAACATTGTTTTATGACATCGTATATTATGTCATAAACTGTTTTATGGTCATTTTTATGTCATATGTTTTATAAAATTTGCCAAATTTCAGTTCCATGGGAATCATAGGTCCTGGAGTTTGGACACATTCTGTAAGTTAACCCATTTGAAGTATAAAGCTACAATTGCTATTAAAGTGTTTATCAGAATCTCCATACCATTCTCCTTGTGGATATCGGTATGTGTGTGTGGAGGGGTGGGGATAATGATGACACATGCATTATGACATCAGTATGTAAATAACAACTTAGATACTCCTATTGATGGAAGTACTTAATTGTAGCACTCACGTGAGAGTATTCCTACACACATCTCATCATTTTGATATTGTTTTCCCACTATGTCCTTCTTGCCAGTTATTGCATTTCTCCCTATCTTGGTAAATTCCTTAACTTTGCCAATTGCCTTGTTGAAAATAGTATATAGGAAGCCATGCTTGCTATGGTGAAAGGAAATCTGTAAATATTATGTTTATCCTCATTCATGAAATCATTAAGGATTCATCTTTTTAAAGATTCCTCCTGTGTCTCCTGAAAATGATCAACCAGTAGGTCCTTGGCAGGGATCCCTCACTGAAAACAAAGGTCCAAACTTACTTCAAAGCCCGAGTTGGTTTGTCCGGAAGGATGGCTGTGAAGTCGCTGCATGAGTCTGACTTGTGAGACAGACAGCCCAGGCGAGTCCTCATCCCTCTGTTTCTGCAGTCGGTCATACACGATAGGGGAGCAAATGGGAGAGAAGGAAAGGGGATAACAATTAACACTAGTGCATAACAACACAAGAAGGATATGTGCTTTGTCAGTCATTGGGTCCATTTATCTCTGTATTCTGTGTTAAATACTGGCTGGCCAGATGCTTTGTAAAAGTCCACAAGAAGAGCAAGAGAGTCGTTCTGTATTGTTCATTTACTTGAAAGTTATAGAATCTGTAAGCAATCCCAAAAGAGCATCTTCACCAACATCAGCCTCACGGAAACTTAGGATCTTGGGGGACTTCAGTTGTATGACACCTTAAGCTGGAAAGCTGATATGTTTTATATGTATTTCACAAAAGCATGTTTACAGTGGTTTTTACTTTAAGCCCTTAGACTTCATCCCTAATGCTTGCTCCAGGTTATTGGTTTTTTTTAATCCTTTTTTATAATAATAAAAAACCTTTAATACCTTTAATGAATAAACCAACCAACTAACCAGAAATTCCACTTAACTACTAGCTTTGTTAACCTAACACTTTCGAAAGGCACCACCTCTCGTCTCCTGGCAACAAATTCCATACATTAGTAACTGAGAAAAAGGGTTTTCTTTTGTCTTTTCTAATTTATTTTACTGCCAATCAATTTCAATGAGATATAATGCTGCAGGGATGGGCTAAAACAGCTCTTAAAAACAATTTCAGGAAGATAGCCTTATAACTAGGAAGATACATTTGGTGTCTTCTTTCTCTTCTGAGAATATATGGAATATATATAAAGCAACCCAGACACCAAACAAAGCTATTTAGGTTCAGTAAGCTGGCTATGTTATATAGCCAGCTTATTCTAGTTATAAAACTGATATATCACTCATTAAAGGTAAAGGTTTCCTCTGCCCAGTCATGTCCAACTCTAGGGGGCAGTTCTCATTTCCATTTCTTAGCTGATGGAGCCTGCGTTGTCTGAAGACATTTCCATGATCATGTGGTCAGCATGACTATATGCAGAGGCACACAGAACGCTGTTATCTTTCCATTGACGTGGTACCTATTTATCTACTTGCATTTGCATGCTTTCGAACTGCTAGATTGGCAACAGCTGGGGCAAGTAATGGGAACTCAGCCTGTTGTGCAGTGCTCAGGTCTCGAACCAGGGTATCAGCTTTCCAGCTGACAAGCTCAGTGTCTTTAACTGAGCTTGTTAGGGGCACTGCAAAACCTTCAATGGGTTAAGAAATAGGCTACTGAGGAACTAAGTCTAATCAAGGCAATTATAGCAATTTCTATGTGCTGGTTAGAGCAGAAAGTTCCTTCTTATTGTAGAGATTCTTCTGACTTCTCTAATACTTGAATTGATTGGTAGAAAAGAGCAAAGGTTTGATCTTCGTTGCTTCTCAGAGCAGATGAAATAGACCTGAACTATAGCAAGTTAAATTTCAGCTGAATGACAGTAACACTTTTTAAAGTAAGAATATTGGAGGATAGAATTTGACAATCAAATACATGAAGCTACACATCATCTGTTACAGATGGTCTGCCTCTGGTTATCTCTCAAATTTCTTGCCTAAAAAAAAAAAAAACCTCCAAGCTACGATCGCATTTTTCTAAGAAGTAATTTGAAGAATAGGGGAAGTCAAGTCTACTTGCACATCATACTTCTACATGTGGATGTCTACATTGTACCTCTGATCATACACCCCTCTGTATTGCTGCCCACAGGAAACAGAAGCCCAGTACTATTACTTCCAATAGAGTTTTTCTTAAAGAAAGCATTGAAGGAGAGAGAAGGGAAGTGTGCCTTGTACTATACATTGTAAAGGGTGCAAAGCATTGAAGAGAACTGGGGATACAGGGGAAATCAGTTGCTGTCTATTCTGCCTGTTCAAAAAGCTGTACGGCTTTTATTAGCCTTGTGCTACAGAAATTCTATTAACAAGGAAAATCCTACTATATAACATGTGGGTTCAAACATTCATTTTTAAAGACCAACATGGGAGAGGAAATGTTTTATCTGGCATCTATAAAGTCTAAAACAAAAGTTATATTTCAGATTGGCTTTATGAGGACTGCGAAATGCTAGTAATCCATGGATTATGAGCAATGGATCCAAAGCAGCTATTTATGGAAGGCAAGAGATTTATGTAATCATCACTTTAAAAACTCATGACTTAAAAATAAGGTCATAATAGTTTGAGATTGAATGTGTGTCCCTCTACTATCCCCAAGGCTTGTAGAGAAATGCTAGAAAGAATAATTTATAGCTCAAGAGAAAACACAGAGACCTACTTTGTATCTCTATTTTAAGTCACAACCAATTAAAATTTTATCAATGTTCTTTATAAATTATTTAATTATTTTAAAAACTTTAATATGCCTTTTTTTACATCTGGGAGATCACCCTTGAAGCAGATGGAGCGCCAAAAGCTCTACAATCCAAATTAATTTTTCATTTTCAACCCCACCTCGCTCAGTTTTGAGAAATGAACCGACCTTCGAAATAACTCTAAGCAACCCCAGAGAGCAAGATAAGATTGAAAAGTTTGAGTTTTCTTTTCACTTTCCTCTTTTAAGGGAACCATGCCCACCATGCTTAAAGCTGAATGAGTATGATGTGACTATTGATTGCATCCTTATTGAGGCTGAAAGACAGGATAATAAATGTTCTGTTTTAATGAATGTGACCCAGCCACAGTTCAAGCAGAGGAGGAAAGTGAGAAGAGGCCATATGGCTTGGTTCCACTTCTCTCATAAAATCTTCAGCTCTTTGCCTTCATGAAATCAAACTTGGTAAGCAAATGCAAATGTGAAGAGTGAATAAGGGGTCATCTCCATTTCTCTCCATGAAACTGAATGTCAAAATATACACTGGTTAAAGAAGTATAAATTTATGCATCTGTCACTTTCTTTTATGCTCCAGAATAACTGGGTAAGGGTTGCTTGAAAGGGATCACAATGCAGGGAAACCCAGAGGGGATTTAACACATGCACCCATATATACACACATGCACCCATATAGACCTGAAATTTTCCTCCCCTTATAGACAGTAGTAAAAATATATAGAAAAAACCTTCTGGAGTTCCTATATCCTATATCAGAGATAGGGAAACTATGATAACAAAAACAATGGACAAGTAAGCTCGGTTGTTTGCTTAGCTATAATGTTCCAGTTGTACGTGGATGAGCATAGCTTCTCAGAAACTATCCTGTCTTCCTCTCCTTTGTGCTGGACAAAGAACAGAAAGTTCATATGGGCTATTTTTCTAGGAAACTGGGTTTTTTGTTGTTATTGATGAATTGTCATACATTTTTCAATCATCCTCTCAAAAGACGTTGGAAAACTATAGCCTCAAACTGTATCAGCTCTGAAAGATGCCAGATCTCTCCAGACCTTTATCTCCTTCTCTTGACTCTCTCCTAGCCTCAAAGGATCTTTTTCTGTTAATTTCATTCTAAAACAGCCTACAAGAGCTTTGTATCACTGCACAGTTAAATATAAGATGACATTTCTCCATGCCATATGGGAAGCTTCTGCAGAAAGCTTTGGCACTGTCTCTGAGATAATTTCACTGTGCCCACATCTCCCTTCTGTTATAAGCATTCTTGGCTAGTTTCTATTTATTGAATATTTTAATGTAATTTTAGAGCAAATCTAAATGTTGCTGAATAAACTAATTATCTGGCTGGAGCCATACAGCCTGCTCCATAGCATTTAGTTCCGTCAAAACAATAGAAATAGCTTTAGCATTATTTCCAGCACTTGTACCTGTATTTCATCAAATCAGATTTTAGTAGCTAGCAGCCAAATAAATGTACAGAACAGTCTCATTCTTTTGTTTAACTAAAGGATTTCAAAATGGTAACTATCTCTTTTCCATCATGAAACCTTATTGTTAGGGTCGTTATGTATTTTGAAAATGATTTAGCTGGCTTTCCATCCAATAGTATTCACTCAACAATTAATTTACATTTAAATATATTAAATATTAAATACATTTGCCCATTGTCAGGTGATCAATCTTTTTGTAATACTGAAAAATTTATAAGATGATTTAAAAATTGGGGTGAAAAAGCTATGATATCAATTTAATATCACCAAGATGGCTTCATAAAGCAGGAACAAGTGACTGTTTAATTGAAAGCAGCATCAGTTAAAATCCATTTTCATCCATGAAAAGTGCAGCTTTGGTCTATCCAGGTATTAGCTTTTAAGAATTCAGCCCTCTGCATTGTCTGCAGATGGATGACAAGTTTGTTCTTTTCTTGCTGGCAAAAAGTATCCTTCAAACTAATACAAGCATTGGCATAATTGCACACCAAGTAACAAATAACAGAATCAGAAGAACCATCCCGAGCACATTATATTGTATTTACCAGCCAAAAAGATGGATAAGTTCTAATTCAGTTGTCATCACAGTATGATCTGTTCATTTAACAAAAAAGCAGATGTGTCAATTAATTATATACATATCCTGCCTTTTCTTTAATAAGCTCATGAGCCCCCAATCTCTGCTTAAAGAACTCTATGAGGTAAAATAATCTGAGTGAGTGAATCGGGTTTTGAACCCAAGTTTCCTTAGTCCTACTTTGGCATAGTGATGACCCAAACAAAGCATATCCTTTATACAAAGAACTGCATAATATCCTAGTGACCTAGTCTAAAGAGGTCACCAAAGGACAAGGTTACACTAAAGCTGGCAAGTCAGAAAAACAAATGCTGTGTGATTCCTATGGAAAAGTACCTAGTAGAGAATTCAAATCCTTGGATTGCTATGAATTTAATGCCTTCAATGTACAGTTCTCCACCCACCACTTTTGTAGGTAAAATACTGGGGAAAGCTCAGAATCACTTATTTAAAGAAAATGACATGCAGTACTGCAATGCTGGTGAAATTCATTTGGGGTCAGAGCAAGGAACTGAAGGAGGCAATGATAATATGTAGAGAGCTGAGCAAAAATGTAAGAAGCCTCATCTTGGATGGTAATAATATCCAAGGCAGAAACAGGAGATCAGAATGTGTGAAGTGGAAAAGGAAAAGAACAGTTGAGAGACAGAGAGAGCATTCCCATGAATTTACCTCTTCATTCCAAAAGCAAATGATAGCTGAGCTGGCCCTACTTGAGAGGTTCTGTTACGTAATGAACTACCACATCACAGAGATGTCCAAGTTTGTCTTCTTAATGTTCCATTAAATTTACAGAAACAATTCTCCCACCTGCAGTCTAAAATGTACTGTTCTGCTGTTTTCCCAGACTATGAGAGCTTTACCCTTTTTCTTGTCTCTCTGTGGACAGTCCAGAGTTGAATGTGTGTGTGTGTGTGTGTGGGGGGGGAATAGAAAAACATGATCTTTGGAAGTTGACCTTTGGAGCATCATGTCAAATTCCACGAATGTGGAACTTGTGCGAATGAGTGAAAATTGGATAATTATGCTTGAGAAAGACATAAATAGTCTAAACAGGTGTTTTTCTTAACTATTGCAGTTGTGTCAACAGCAGTTTTACTATATTGTGTTCATACAATTCCCTTTTAAGGATGGCCATTAATATATATTCCAGAATTCAAAATTCCAGGGCACAAAGATTACTGTGTTTTTTTATTATTTAAAACAATGATAATCATCCAGTGATAAAATGCTCCACAAGTAGAATTCAGTAATATGGTGGGACACAATTAAATTATTAAAATTTGAATTAAGTCTTTAAAATGATTGTGAGGGGGGAAAAAAACCTCCAGACTTGGTGTTCTTGTTGGAGCAGTGAGTATGTGATCTGAAACTGGAGAAGCTCTTGATGTCTTCCTGGTCATGGTAAGATCGTGCTCTGATTTCCATGGAATTTTCTAGTGCCATTATCCACTGCAAAGAGACTGGATCTAGTAGATGGTCTGCCTCTAGTGTCCAGTGGACCCAGATGACTTCAGAAAGAGTTAGGGCTTTCTCTATTGGTCTGCTGTATGGTCTATCCAAGCCTTGGTTGCTACTTGGAGTAAGAGTGAAACTAAGGCATTGGATTGTATCACATCCATGCAAACTTCCCCTCTTGGGGACCCTATCACTTCCCATGATTCACAAAGGAATAGAGGGAGACAAAATGAGAAATGTCTAAACCACCATTAGCACTTAACAAAAGACGAACTCAACCAAACATGGGTTAAAGCTATTATTAAGGCCTGAGATAAGAGTGCAAAGCCTCAAAACATCTTAATTCTTACTGTGTCCATAGATTGCTGCCCTGTAGCCCTATTTTGGGTGACCGAGGCCCTCTTAAGTAAAGGTAACTTGGGGATTCTCTTGCAGGGGCATACAGAGGAGTTTGCTCAGCATTTATTGGACACGTTGCTTGGATTTTCTTATAGCTGTTGCAGGTCCAGAGGACGTGCCTGGGAAGGAGTCTTGCCTAATTACTGGTACCTGGGGACAGTTTGACCCTGTTGGATATGAGAAAATAGACAGAGCCCTTAGGGCTGTGAGTTCATTCACTTCCTCTTTAGATCTATGGCCTTCCTGGCCTGCTAAAATGACTCAGAGGGTGTTATATCAGTGGGTCTAATGGTGGTTAACAAGAGGATTGTTCCTCTACCTCTTAAAATGCCTTGGTTTTTCCTTTTATAAGAAACTATCATGGGAACCTATCATACTGGATTATATTCCCCAATATCCAACCCCTTTTGGGGAAGGTGGTTGCTAAGCAGGTTCAGAGGACCTTGGAAGAAGTGGATTATTTGGAACCTTTTCAGTAAGAATTCAGATCTATCTGAATCCTTACTGAGATGGAAACAGCATTAGTTGTACTTTTGGATGATCTCTGGCATGAGCAGGTTGTGGGTTCCACATTCATCCTTGTCCCATCTCTCTGTGGCTTTCAATACCATCAACCATAAAATCCTTCTGGATTGTCTCTGGGGATTATGATTGGGCAGCTCATTCTCTGTGATGATTGGGGAGAAGCCCCACTTTTGGCTCCTACTATATGAGATGCCATTGAGTTCAATGTTCTCTCTCCTCCTATTTAACATCCACATGAGACCTCTGGGTGGGTTCATCCATCGCATTGGGGTGAGGTATCAGATGATGATACCCAATTGCTTATCTCTTCCCCTGGTGAATTAAGCGATGTCATGAATGTCTTATCCCAGTACCTGGAGGCTTTGAGGTTCTCTCTCTCTGTGCCTTGTGGTTTGTATATTTTTAATTTTTTATATTTTAAATTTTAATAATGGTTTTTAATATTTTTATGATGACTGGTGACTGTTTTTATATATTTGTTATTTTATTTGTTGTATGCTGCCCAGAATAATTTGTTGGTTGTTGGGTAGCCATATAAAGTTAATGAATAACAACAAATTTTTGTAAGCATTTTTTAAATCTTGCTGAGACCCAAATTCTTTCAGTGGTTGCTGAAATTTAAGATTCAAAATATTGGCAATTATTGATTTAAAATCAATAACACAACTGCAAAGGAAGCTAACCATTCTTCTCAGTAAATACAGTCTTACATTGAAAGTAAGCACATAATTTCATTGTAGTTGTTCACAGGATTGCTCCCACAGAAGGTGCTAATTTTGCTATTCTTCTGTCAATAAGTTTAACCTACAGGAAGATAGGTTACAAGACAGCAAAGCTATTGAACAGAAGAGGAAATCTCAATTAAGGGTCACACTGATTTAAGGAGGGCAAGCTACAGTTTCTTTACATCAAGGCTGGAGTTCTTTTAAACATGCTAAGGAAAAGTTGGCACTGAAACTGTTAAAGAATAGGAGGAGGGGGACTGTATGTGATGTTAAAGTATTTCTACCTCTTAAATTATTTCAAATATTCACATGCAGATTTTTCAAGCAAGAAGTAAAACTGAGCATGTATAGAGACAAGAAAGCAATATATTGGTTGTGAACATTTTCAAAGGCATTTGTCAAAAGGCATTAAGAGTAAAGGAAATGCAATTGCTGAAAGAATAGCCTGGAAGTAAAATGATGAGAGTCACAGTAGTAGCTAAGGGCAGAGGGTGCAATTGTGTGCTATCTTTGTAAATTCAGATTTCCAACCCTGTGCTGACAAAAGAAGGAAAGATAGAGGCCTCAGACTTCCATCATTCTCTCTCATGCAAATATCCTCATTGTTTGTAACAACATTTGTCTCCAGCTGATCCTGAAGTAGAAATAACCTCCCTGGCAGTGAAAGAGGCACTTCAATTGGGCATTTGCAGAGCTAAATAGACAGGTGGGAAAAGCTTAATCCTACCCACACCTGCTTATTTTCTCCAAGTCTCTCCCTCAAGGACTCTTTCTAGTGCAATTGAGTCTATTTCAGGTTTCTCAATGCTATTGAGAAGGATAGCACATCTTTGCTCAACCTGGGTGATCTGGTGCATGAATATCAATTGCTCACATTTTCTGCAATGGAAAGGATAGCTAGAGAATTTCACATATCCAGTCTGGAAGATGCTACAGACTGACTTGGTTTGGTCCCAAAAGTTTACCTCCACATCTCTCTTTAGTTCTCATCCAGTAGGCCCACCCTAAAGACATTTAGTGGCCTGAGGCAAGGGAGATGGTTCCTCCTTCCTGTCCTGCGTACAAAAGAGTACCCTTTACTCTGACACAAGAGGCCTCCTGGTAACAACCTGGTCTTTCTCAAGAGGTTAAAGGTAAGTCAAGTGGGGTGGAATCATCAACCAGATCCTTTCATGTTTCATAATGTTGAATAATTGACATCAAATCATATCTATCGAAAAATGTAAATGCAGTCCCAAATGGAGAACTCTGGCTTTGTTTGTAAGTGCTCAGAAATAATGTCTTGGTTTGGGTTGTTTTTTTTAAACTAATTATGATTGAGCTAATGTTGCAGACAGGAATGACAGACTGAGAGTCTGAAAAAAAGGGAAGAGCATTGCAGACATTTTTTAAAGGTGAATAAATAGTATCTCTCTGCTGCAATCCCTTATCTGTAGCTGAGGGCCAGTAATAAAGAAGACAAATTAAGATAAAAGAAATCCCTGGCTTAAATCTCACCTTGGGTTCAAATCCACCAGCAACTTTAGACAAGCTGTGCTTCCTGTAAAAGCAATACTGGCAATATCGCTGGCCTATCTTTGAGGGTTAGCTTGTTGAGGATTATTGGTAGAGCACATGTGAAGTGCTTCAAAATGGCCCAGAGTTATTACTGATGAGTTGTTGTGAATGGAACAATATATTGTCTTGTTGGTTGTATCCAATTTATAATGGATGCAGTTACTCTGTATTTTTAGCATCTCTCTGCTAGAACAATCCCACAATCTGCCTCCTTTGCTGCTCCAAAAGGAAAACAAAGGAGGTAAAAAAAAAAAAAAGATGGGCAGCAGAGAAGTAATGAGATGGGTTTTCAAGGCATTACACACACACACACACACACACACACAAGAATCTAAAGTGGGTTCCCAGTGGTTAATTCCAACATCCATTAAAAATCTGATTAAATTAAAATGCACACATGCACACAGAGAAGCTCATTCCACCTAACCTAATGGGGCAAAGCATTACTAGCCAGCAAATGGATTTCTTTAAATCCCCATCCCAACTCCCTGGCTTGGCTTTAGCTGAAATCAATCCCTGCAATTTTGAAAGACTCTTTGAAAGTCTTCATTAAGGCAAACCCAGCTCCCCACCTTAACCATTTGGAGCATCTAATGCTGCTTCCTCGATTCCACTGTCGGTGAGAAAAACTGGCTTGATTCCTCTGCCTTGTCTCCATTTGTGCTCCATTGCCTGAGCAAGAATTTGACCTTCCCTGTCATGCCGGTTTTGGATTTAGGGGGTGGCTGGGGAGAGAGAGACAACCTCGCTCTTCTCTCTGCAGTATCAGCTTGCAAACATTTCAAACTTTTGCTGAGGTGTCATTTGGTCTCATTTCACTAAGGGGGGGAGGGGGTGGAGGGGGAACTCTTCTGATGCTTCATACCATCCACATTAATTTCCATTCATCTTTTTATCTGCTAAACCTTTGCCCTATTCGCTAGGGTTCAAGTGAACAATCTCCAGGTTTTGTATTGTTTTCTTTTCTCTCTCTGTCTCTGTCTCTCCAGCTCCTCCTGTATTCTAGAAGGATTTTAATCTTTTTTTTCTGATTTCTCAGTTACTGCAGGAATATGCTAAAACCTGGATGAAATCTCTTTCTGCTCCATATAGCTCATTCCGTCACCATTCCTAAAACAACAGGAAGGACAATGGAAGAGGGCACTTCAACTTTGCTTGGGTGACGGCCAGGGAGGTCCCACCCCTCTGACCTGTCCTTTCCTCAGCAGAGGCATTGGCTTTCCTCATGGTAGTAAACAGAATAGGTGCAGGGGGAAACCTTTCCAGTGGATTCCAGGTACAGATTTTGAGCACAGAGGAATGAAAAAGAGAGTGACAGTGGCCGGTATTTTCCCACTGAACGAGACCAAGTTGTTAACATTTAGTCACCCACCATATTAAATTCGGTAGGAATTACTCTGTACAGAAGGAAGCATGAAGAATAAAATGATGTAACAAACATTCCTGCAGGGGAAAAAAAAAACAAAGATAGGAGAACCTATCAAAGGCTGATACACAGGGAGAGCAAACAATTCAATAGGGATCAGCATCTCAGGCAGACAAATAAACAGACAAAGAGGAAAAGATACTCACTGCCTTTGACCTGTCCTGCTCCGGAGATCTTTGCCAAGCGTGTGATCAGACAGGCTCTAGGAAGAGAATAGAGCAATCTCTTAAGCAGGGGCAAAAGCCACAGAGAGAGACAGACACACCTCCCAGTATTCCCCCCCTCCCAGTATTCCCCCTGAGCAATAGCTCAGCTGAAAGCTCTGATCATCCCGTCTGCATATCACATCCACGAAACCCTAAAGCAATCTAACTGAGCAGGCTTGAGGTCCGGCACTGCAGAGCCAGCTCACATGTTTCCTGGGTGGGATTTGAGAAGTGTCCACCTGATCAGAGCTTTTGGAAGCATCTTCTTTCATCTTGCTCTTTTCTTCTCCACCTGATGGCAAATCTCTTCTGATTCTGCTAAATGAAGGTTTTGCTCTGAGTATTCAATAAATGCCTGACAAACATTTGCAGACTGGAAGCGGATTCAGACTGAAGTTCTCTTCTCCCATAAGCATTCCATGCAATTGTTATCTCAGTCATTAGAATAAAGCATCTTCTTGCAGTGTTTAATGTAAGTCCTTGGTGGCTTTAGGGTAAGATGGGAGATCCATGAAGACTCTAGGCTGGAGCCAAGCAGAGAAGAATAACATCACTGAGCTTACTTAAACAGCACCAATGCCAGGAAAATCAAATTGCATATATTAAATCACAGTGAAGGTTTCTCATTGGGTGCAGCTATGTGATAAATGCATAGCCGGTTCTTTATAAAAGGTAAATTGAAGAGAAATGTGTGAATTCCTCCCCACTTCAGTTTGGTGTTATCTCACATTTCCTCACGCTTCCTCTCACCTGAATATCATCATCAGTCCACATCTCCTGCCACCTATTTCTCTTCCTTTAAAAAAAAAAAAGAGGACTGGAAAGAATTTTGATGATGACTCTTTGCAATAAAAGAATTCCCCAGGGTTTAGCCTTTTTACAAGACTTTTCAGTTGGCTACACTCACTCTACCTACAGTTTGCTTGGTTATTCATTATTTACTTCTGCAATTTATAGTAATTCGGTTCTGAGCAGGCTCTGAACACTTAAAATAATGCAAAAGTTAAAGGGGCTAAAAAGAAAGAAAACCCCTAAAAACTAATGATAATCCAAGCTTGATGAGACATTTGTTGTAGTTAGGTCAAACATTTATTGGATGATAAAAGAATGTCTTTGCACTCAAGGACTAGCTCTATTTAAGAGTAAATCAACACTCTGATGTACTGCCTGCCAGATTTTATTAACTTCTATGTAAACATTCTGTGATAAAGCCAGTCTGCTCTAGTGGTGAAGGCACCAAACTAGAAGTCAAGGGACTATGGGTTTGAGTCCTGCGTTAGGCATGAAAGCCGACTGAGTGACTTGGGGCCAGGCACGCACTCTCTCTCAGCCCAATTCACCTCACAAGGTGGTTGTGAGGAAAATAGGAGGAAGACGTATTGCATATGTTCACTGCCTTAATTTCTTTATTAAAATAATAAATGACATGCTCTTCATTTCTAAATCTGCCATTAGTCCAATGAAGTTGTATATCTTCATCTTAGTTAGAACTATAATTGAAGCTTTCTCCTGAAGTCCAGGATTGAACAAGCAAGAGCAGAAGGCCAAGATTTGAATGAAAAACATTTTGGTTCTTGAAGAGAAATCATTCAAGATTACTGACTCAAAAGTCTTACAGGCAGTACCATAAGCTTCAGATTGGCTCAACTCTCAAGTAATTATCCTAGTTATTATTTTTCAAGACTGAATAACAGTTTCATCCCTCCATTCAGGGTTAAACTCAGTCTTTCCCTTAGAGTAATAATACAAATCTTGAAATCACAAACAATGTTGTTTTAAGTTCTGGATCCAGATTTTTGCATGCTTGGTTGCTTGGTAACATGTGAATTCACTAGCAATCTGGAATTTTTTTGTTGTGAATTTTGTTTGTTTGTTTAAAAACATTTAAGGAACAAAATAAATGACTACATAAAAGAGAGAAGAAAGTGAAAAATGACAGTGGATGGAAAATAAAATAGCAGTAAACAAAGAGAAAATTTACAATTGTCATAAAACTTAAAATTCCTTAATTAAACAATTGAATTATTGATTCAATTATATAATTTAATATATAAAACTAGACTATGACAACAATGGTCAATAATAATCAATTTAGTTATTGATATAATGGATATCGTATCGGACAACATGATTCGAGTTTAGCAGAGAGTCAATATTTTCTACCTGTTTAAATGATGAGATTGTATACGTAGAATAGACTGATAACGCTTTTGTAAGAGTCCCCAGGAATAATCCAAATTCTGCTTGGCCTTTCTTTATGGTGTGACTTCAAAGGGTAGATCAGAGTCCCCAGCCAGGGTCCCAGGCTGCAGGTCAGTGCCAGTCTGCAGCCCACCAGGAATCAGACCACTCAAGCAAGTGAAGCCCCAACTGCACACACACGGGATCTGGCCAGCGCATGAAACCACTCTCCACAGATCCAGTCTCTGAGGAAGGGAGGCGTGGCTAGCCGAGGCGAGCAGACGTTCGCCGGGTAGCTCCCGGAGATCGTCGAACCTCAGCCCAACCGGGGGTCCGTAGCAGACCCTGAACTGTCCTGGAGGGACAGTGAAGTACGGGGGCACCTA
>JANHFT010002066.1:157260-174264 GCA_032467955.1 Pseudoxenodon macrops
ATTTTTTCCCCTATTTTCCTCCCCAAAAACTCAGGTGCGTCTTATACTCCGAAAAATACGGGTACATCTACTGGCAAAAGACTGTAATAATATACGTTGTTCTGTAAAAGAATATTCTTTGTTTGCCATTTCTGAAACTTTATTAAATCACTACCCTGTTTCCCCAAAAATAAGACCTATCCTGAAAATAAGATGTAGCATGTTTTATGCATGCACCTAATATAAGACCTATCCCCCCCCAAAGTAAGCCCTGCTTAAGAGGCTGCCCAGCCAGCCTGGTTGCTTGTGGTGCCACGGCCATGAGGTGAGGTGGAAGGGTTTGAAGCTTACCTCAGGGTCCCCACAGCCAGGCCATCCATGCCCCAACACCTGCCCTGCAGTGGCAACACCAGCAGCCATGTGCAGCAGGAGCCCACGTGGCCATCAGCCCACTTCTACTGCTTGCTCATGGCTGCAATGGAGCAGAAGGCCAAGTGATGTGCTGATGCCATGAGGCGAGGCAGGTGTCAGGACATGGATGGCCTGGCTGTGAGGGCCCTGAGGGGTGCATGGGGAAGCATCACTCCCCTGCCTCATGGCAGCGGCACTGGAGCACCATGTGGCCTCCTGCCCCACCGTGAGCAAGAAGAAGAAGTGGGCCTCCCATACATGGGAAAAAAATAAGACCACCCCTAGTGCTTATTTTGGGGCCCAAAAGAAAATAAGACCCAGTCTTATTTTCAGCGAAACACAGGTATTAAGACCAAATCTTCTGAAAGTTGATACCCTATAATCTGATTTTTTTCCCCAATTTGGAGTCAATAGATCCACTAGATTTTTTAACCAATAGGCCAGCCATGTATTCAACATTTAAAAAAAGACAAAAAAGGGCATAGATGAACATAACATTCTGACAGGTATGTATGCAATTAGAAAATTAATTTAAACAAATGCATTTTCCTCATCGTAATGGAGAAAGTGATGACCTACACGTCCCTCCACTCTGTGTCCTACTATTGAAAGACAATTTTGACTCCTCTGCTCTCTTTCCTCAAGATAAACTGAATTTTGAGAGCAGCCTTTAAAAAGGACAGTGTCTGGCTTAGAATGAGATGAGGCAAGCTAGTGACCAAATTTTTTCTGCTCTTTGCCAATTGTTGGGGCATTTCAAATGAAAAGGCAGCTGGATCTGAGATGAAGACTGTTGAAATTCTTTCTGGAAAAAAGTTCTGGAGAGTGCCCACATGTACTTCAGGCAGCTGATTATTATGAGCAGGCAGCGGAAGCTGTTGTTTTGGCAGTCATTTGTGATCAGCTGGGACTAGTGGATTCCATCATGCTCTGCACTATAAGTGAATTGTTAAGGACTCAAGGCTTGACCAAATTTCATTTTTTTAATCCCTTTGTAGCTGTTGTTGTCTTGGTGCTGCCTCTTTAAGATTGAAAAGCCCTCAGAACTACAAGCCTACAAGTCCTTGGGTGACTTTTCCTTCAATCTGTTTAAAAGAAAGAAAACTGTATCTTTCCAGCTTTGTAAGATTTCAATTTTTTTGTCAATTTTTCCATTATACAGTAAATGAGTAACTTTAAACTTTAGAGTTAAAAAAAAAACAATTTAAATGCTAAAGTTTTGTGAAACTGATTTAAAAAAAGATTTTGAAACTAATTGGTAGGACCCTCTTATGTGGTGAAAATCTGTTTTGTTTACATTTCAATGCAAACAAGACTTTGAAAGCACATGATATATTAAAACACATGCCGGCTACTTTAAAGGAAACCTTTGATCTCTGGATATTTGAACTGTTTTACCTTTTAAATTCTTTACTGAACTAAGAGTTGTGCCTGAAGATGAACAAACTTGTTTGAAGAGAAGACAACCAAAATTGATTCTAAGGTGGATTTAAAAATTACAACTTACACGAAAGAGAGGAAATACTGAATCTATACATGGAATTGACTGATTGCTTAAAAAACAAAAAAGATGTACAAATAATGTACCCAAAGAGTGATGTGGAATATCCTTTTAAATCGAAATATAAGAGTTGTTTCATGAAAATTTACAAATGGACTTGGTTAAAAATATTAAGAGCTGAGACAGAAATGCTAGAAGAGAGAAGTTAAATTTTTATCTATGGGATTTAAGGATGACTGGGAAGAAAAAGGAAAATATCTATACAATTGGTTTGTTTGTTTGTGTTTAAATAATGAGCTTCTATCTTTAGTGATATTATCAGTTATTTGGATTGGATAGCTTCTATTTTGGAAATGTTCAATGATATAGTGGATTAGTTTGTAATATTTGTTATCATTTTTAGATGTCTAACTTAAGGGGTTATTATTTCTGGTGGTGCTTAATAGATTTCAATGTTATTATTATTATGTAATATTTAATTATTAAGAGAGAGATGAGGGGGATTTAGACTAAATGGAATGGAGGATTATGTACCGTACTTATGCTTTAGGTATTTTTTATTAATTTTTACTGGACCTTTGCTGCTCAGTAAGGAGAGATGAAGGTATAGATGATTTTATAGAAAAT
Source organism: Pseudoxenodon macrops (assembly GCA_032467955.1). Classification (NCBI taxonomy): domain Eukaryota; kingdom Metazoa; phylum Chordata; class Lepidosauria; order Squamata; family Pseudoxenodontidae; genus Pseudoxenodon; species Pseudoxenodon macrops. Next base: position 159,779 of record JANHFT010002066.1, read on the forward strand.
GGGATGAGGTATGGAAAGAGGACATATCTGGTGGTTATTTAAAAGAAAGATAAATTGTTAATGTTGGATATATTTGTTGGGGACAAAGAGGAACGTTTATTTTTCTTACTATTTTTGGGAGAAGTATTCCTTCCCCCCCTACACTTTGTGTATGTGTCTATATATACATACACATGCATACAGTGTGTCTCTATATACAATATATACAGTGTGTGTGTGTATATATACATTGACACACACACAAAGAGAGAGGGAGAGAGGTAATGTTCTTTAAAAAAAAACTTTATTCTTCTTGTATAGCAAATAATGTAAACCTTGTTCCTAGGTGACTATCCGAACATGAATAGGAAACCCAAAATGACCACAAAAGCATCCACAACCAGATCCACATTATTGAGGATCATATTCTGAATTTTGTTTTGGGAGAGGTGTTATATGATCTGGAGTTGTAGAACGTTACTGTCAAGTCTCTGGTGCAGTCAAAATATTCTCTGTTAATCTTGGAATGATTTGGCTGCCCCTGTAGCAGGGAGGAAAGACCTATTTGATCAGCCTGGCCCCACAGCCTGATGGATCCAATTGCAATTCAGAGATAATTTGGGGGGTATCCCAGAAGCTGTTTATGGTGGATCACTGCATGGAATGAGACAGCAATGGTAGTCCTGCATAAGGTCATGCCGATGTGGATTCCCTGTGTGTACAGAGCCCAGAGGGACTCCTGGAGGAACTCCTGGAGGAACTCCAAAAGAGACACTCAGAGCATGCCAACTCAATTTCAGGATCCTCTTGGCTTCACAGTTCAGTTTCAAGAGCAGATGACAGTAGTGGCCTGGAAAGATGATTAGGAGACTGGAGGCTAAAACATATGAAGAATAGTTACAGGAATAGAGTATGTCTAGTTTAATGAAAAAAATGACTCGATGTGACAGGATACCAGGGTTCCAATATCTAATGGGCTACCATAAAGAAGAGGGGGTCAACCTATACTCCAAAGCACCTGAAAGCAGAACAAGAAGCAATGGATGGAAACTAGTCAAGGAGAGGACCAGCCTAGAAGTAAGAAGAAATTTCCTGGCAGAATAATTACCAGTAATCAGTGGAATGACTTACTTCCAGAAGTTGTGGGTGCTCCAACACTGGAGGTTTTTAAGAAGAGATTGAACAACCATTTGTCTGAAATAGTATAGGGTTTCCTGCCTGAGCAGGGGGTTGGACTAGAAGACCACCAATGTCCCTTCCACTTCTGTTATTCTGTTAAGGCCTTTGCAGAAATCCAGTTCGTGCACCAATTCATCAGGATTTCATGATGTTTCCAAAGCACCAGAAGGCAAGGCAAGAAACAATAGATGGAAACTAATCAAGGAGATAAGCAATCTAGAACAAATGAGAAACCTACAAATGGTGAGAACAATTAACCAGTGGAATGTCTTGCCTTCAGAAGTTGTGGATGCTCCATCACTGTAGGCTTTTGAGAAGATACTGGACAGCCACTTGTTTGAAATGGTATAGGGTCTCCTGCTTGAGCAGGGGGTTGGATTAGAAGACCTCCAAGGTCCCTTCCAACTCTGTCATTCTATGTTTATCTCTCATGCTTAGGCACTCCTGCTTGGACTATTACAAGTCATTTTATACCCCCAAAGAGCATTGAGTAGCTGCAGCTGGGTCAGAAGGCAGGGCTATGTGCAGGTTCAGGAACATAATGTGATGCCCATGCACCATTATTGCTTCACAAGCTACAGTAGTTCCCACTAGGCTTTTGTATGAAAGCCCTGCTCCTTTTGCACCTGTGTTGTGAGATCTGCCCACACCTCCAAAAGAGGCAGCACCTGCAAGATAACAAAGCCAACACTGTTTTGTCAGTTTGGCAAAAACAGCAGGGCCCTGCAGATACAACGAAACAGGATTTTACATTAATAAAATGTTGATACAGATGATATGCTAAAATACTAGGAATGTGCCCCCCAATAAAATTAAAAAATTAAAATTAAATAAACTAAAAAGAGTATCTCAGTCCTCTGTTTTTTTCCTGCTGTACCACTCCATATTCTAATTCGAGCCAATCTCTTTAGTAGACTGTACAGGACATACACGAAACTTTCTGCATTATTGTCTATTTTTTCTGCACTTCCCTCTTTGCCCCATTCATTTCTCTCCATCTCACCTGGTAATGATATATTTATCTAAGTCTTAAAGTATAATTACTTGAAGCTGTTTGCTCAGGGGAGGGGGAAGGGAATGTGACAAATACTTGATGGCAGCAGCAACTGTGCAAAGTCCCACCCACCCCTTGCAGCTTCCTCTGAGTTGAAGGTGGAACTCAGGGCAAAAAGAGCAGTTCATTGCTATCATAGTTTGGTAAAGTACAGGAAAGGAGAGATGGGGAATAAGAGGTTTTGTGCGTCTTGCATCACATTTACGTTTCCTAGAACATTGGATTTTGAATGAGAATTAGCCAATGGCAGGACAAGATTAAAATATCTGTTCTTCATCCTTCTTTAAACTTGATGACTTCCCGCAGTCCTTTTTTTTAAAATGGAAACTTCGTTACAAAAAAAGAATTAGTGGAATTTGTTTCTGCTGCAGTTAGATATGAGGAGGACTTGTCTGAGAACAGTTTGTTGCCGGAAGGATTAGCTGCAGTTTGGGAGCTCGGGTAGCTGGTAGTCTCATGCTTAATCTTGGGTTGTTGAGTTTTTGATCTTCTGAGTTTACTTCTCTTTCTGCAGACATTTCCTTATCCTGCTAGGTAACATCGTCCATGCATGGGACAGGGAGTTATTCATATGCATTATCTTTCCAGCTTTGATCAGGGTATTGTTTCTTCTTTGATTGCCCTCTTGCACTAATGATGTTCCCTAGCCTGGTAAACGATATATCTGCAGGAAGAGAAGCAAGCTCAGAGAACACTAAGATTCCAACACTTCAAAGCTGAGTTACATACCGTATATTTTCTATTATGATCTCAGAGTGCCTGATATATTGCTCCTTGCTGCTCTTAGACTTTGCCCTCTTGGCCTCATTCTTCAGAGTCTTGAATAGGACAATGGATAGGTCCATGCAATGTGCAGGAGCATGAACAACCCAACTCATTTATCTTATTCCAGTTTCATCTTTAAAACCAGAATGCCACGTGTCCCTCCGGCTATTAGAAAACTTTAAGGGGAAATTAGACAGAAAAAGTGTATTTTTCCTATTCTTAGTCCCTAGCTTTAATGCAGAGCTAGACATAAACCCTTTTGTTGGAAAAAGCAGAGGAAACATTTCACTTTCCGTTCCTGCTTTCCATCCCTGGCATGTCTAACAGCTGAGGGAATGAGAGTGGTGGGCCTGTAAGTTTCAGCCACACCATTTCCCCTCCTTTTTGGTGCCCCCAGATCTTGCCTCTAAATTTGGTTAGTAAAGTCTAAATTTGGTAGCATGTTGTTTCAGGACTTTTTGTGGGGAGAAAAAAAAGACATATTCAATTTCTTTCTGTCCCTGGGGGGAAGGGGGAAGGCCCAAAATTTAGGCCCTGCGATTTCGCTCATGGTAACATGTCACTGTTTTCCTCTTTGCATCTCCCAGAAGGCATTTTTAAAGGATTTCCATCGGCAAAAGGTTTGTATGTCCCTTTTGGTAGATATACATGATCTTTCTGCATTTTTGTGGTATGCGGATAGATTTTTTTCCCCATTTGGTTTTTGTCTTTTGTCATGTTTCTTCATTCCCTGTCTGTGAGTCACTGATCAAAGGTAGGTAGTGAGCCATTTCCTCCAGCCAGCTTTCAATTCCTCTCCAGTGCTATGGTGCTATCAGAAATGTAGTTACCTGGCAACAGCAGTGCTTATTTTTATTACAAATATCACCCCTGCACCCCAGCATCAGAGTAAAAAGGCCTATTAATAGCAGAGTGTGGCAAAAGAGCCTTATCAAAAGGAAAACAGGTTTTGGATCCTTTTGCCATTTCCTGGACTCTCTTAGAAACACAGAGTTGAAGGGAAGGGAGGGAGGAATCATAGCTGTCTTATAAATCAAGGGCTTAGTAGAGTTGTGTCCTTAAAAGAAATAATTGTATAGGCCTTGCTGTAAAGGAACAACAACATTATTTTGTCCTTCAAAAGGCTTGCCTTGTTCCCTCTCAGAAGAGGACACCCCATTCTGCAAAAGTTGAAGGTTGACAGCTAAGAAGCAGTTGCTGAAGAAGCCCCTGTTTCAAATTTCAGCTCACTGACACAAGTTCAGTAGATGGAATTAAGCCAATGTTTTTTCTTTCAGTTTCACACATCCATCATCCCATCTCATTTCTCCCAATGAAGAGACTTCCCACCCCCCATGTAATCAAATGGCTGTTTGGGCTACCACTAGTACATTTAAAATGTGCTTCAATGTGTTAACTAATATTTAAACACAAAACATTAAAGGTGATATGTCAGAGTCATATCAAAGCTTAAACCATCTATATTTTATTTATTTACTTGCAGAGCTTAAAGACTCTTCAATCAGCCAATCCTGAGCAGTGTAAATTATTCCAAAAGCTGTGTTAATCTTGCCCAAAAATATCGCTTGCTTTCTTAATTTACAATTCTATGTACATTCATCTGGAACTAAGTCCAAATGAACTCAATAGAATTTATTTCTGAGTACTATATACAGGATCATTCAATTAATATGATGAACACTAATTGTAAAGCTAGCTAGTCACACATTCTTATTGTAATAGATGCTTTTAAAACATATTTTCTATTTATATTGCAGTATATTTTAATATAAAATATTTTATAATATTTTAACAACCTTAGAGCCTTCTTTGCAATAATCATCCTCGCTCAATTCATTTTTCACTGATTATTCTATTCAGACCTTTTTTTTTTCTAAACTTGCCTTAATATAAATCATATGACAGTTTTACTTTTGATTCATACTACCAGTTTGCTGTTTTGGCGCTCTCTAAAATTGCATATTAAGGAATTTCCATGTTGCTGTTTGGGATTACGGAGTCCTCAATTTAGGACCACAATTGAGCCCAAAATTTATGTTGCTAAGTGAGAAATTGGTTAAGTGAGTTTTGCCCCATTTTATGACTTTTCTTGCCACATTTTTTAAATGAATCACTGCAGTTATTAAATTAGTAACCCGGTTGTTAAATGAATCTGGTTTCCTTATTGACTTTGCTTGTTAGAAGTTTGCAAAAGGAGATCACATGACTCAGGGACACTATAACCATCATAAACGTGAATCAGTTGTCAACCATCTGTAGGTCAATCACGTGACCTTGGGGATGCTGCAACAGTCATGAGTGTGAAAAATGGTCATAAGTCACTTTTTCAGTGTCGTTGTAACCTTGGTCACTAAATGAACTCTTGTAAATCAAGGACTACCTGTATCTACTGTCCAGCTGGGAAGAGAAGACTTCAACTCCTACCCAGCTCCTGAAGAACTTTTTCTAGTGCCTGGTGATCAAGCAGCAGTTCCATAGCTTAGCATTTCTCTTTCCCAATCGCTCACAAAATATTTGACAACAATCTTTATTCAATTTCACTGCTGAAATCTGAAAGCATTAAGAACATTCAGGAAATGCCATGAGCCAATAAATGGCCACCTTTTATTGTCCAAAAAGAGGCAAACAAAATTGAGCTTCAAAGTTCCTGCAGCAACAAAAACCTTTAAATCTATTCCTCTTAAGAGAGAAATAAACTACAGTGCTGATTTTTCCTGATCCACATTCTAGTTTGTGTACTAAGCCATTATTTGTTTTCTGCAAAAACAACAACAGCAATGATATACTGTATAATGAAAAAGAACCCAGCAACATTCCTCTTAAAATACAGCCGAAATCTTAAAAACTCTTAGAGTTCTGAGCCAATCTGAGTGAGTGAAATTGCCTGTGGGGAAAATGCCTAAAATGTGATAAGAAATTTGCCTCCAAGGTAATTCAGAAGGGAAAGAAAATGTTTTATTAAAAGAAAGCCCACATTTTACTATCATTTTTCTTTGGAATTTGTTATAATATCACTATCTGGTTGAGTGAATGTGTTCTGTACCTCTGAAGCTCTTTTGACAGATTACCATCATTAATTTTATTATAGAGCTTTGAGCCTAATAAAGTCTTTTTATTTGACAAAAGAGAGTTTATCATACTGACCAATGTTTGAAGTAGATGTCCTGAGAATACAGTTCACCCCAAAATAGACTGCCTACTTAATGGCTTTTGAAAGCTAGCAGCTACTAGGTGTTTTAGGGACAGAAACAAAAAGCAATATTGTACCTTTACGTATGTGCTTGAATTGAGAAAATTGTACCATAATCAGCTGGAAAAGAAAATATCTAATTTTCAAAGCTGTCTCAAGGGCCCTAGAGCTATGCTTTGTTTTAGAAGAAAGTGTTGCTATTCTAAAACTGCATATCTTGATGTAGATTTGCTTCTATATTTATAAGTTGTACATTTGTAAGGCAATTGATAGCATAAACACCATCAATGCTTTCGTAAAGAAGCTGATCATGTCAAAGGTCTGTACGTTCCTACTATTCTACTAGTCAAAGTAGATCATCTGGAATATTGAGATAAACCACAAACAGTGGTGCAATGTCAGATCTGAGAAAAGCCTTGACAAAATAACTGCCCAGATCTCTAGGAAAGAATGAAAAAAACAAAAAACTGAGAAGAGATAATCGACTCAGTTGAAATTCTGTCTGGACTTGATATTCTGTCAAACAATCTCATTCAAACAGAAGTAGAAATTAAGATACCTGACTAACATATATTTTCCTAAAGTGTGATTCAATCAACTGAACACTTCCAAATTAGATTCCATGATAGGATTTAGGACAACCAATGCATTGCAAGTGAAAGGATATAATATATATATATATTATCATATAAATTATATATATATATAAGGTTCAACAGCCTATTTCTAGGACAGCAGAAGACAGGGCTCTTCTGTTATAAGTAACCATAGTTAACTACACCGCTTCAACGCTCATATAAATTGAGAGTGAATTTAAGAACTCTTAATGGAGATACAATATATTCACATTCACATTTTGCAATGAAACCCCTTTTGGTTCTTTACATCTTTAATTCTAACCAAAGCACTAAAAATCTTGAACCAGTCATATACAGGTAGTCCCCGAGTTACGCCCACAATTGAGCACAAAAATTCTGTTGCTAAGTGAGACATTTGTTAAGTGTATTTTGCCCCATTTTATGACTTTCTTGCCAGAGTTGTTAACTGAATCATTGCAGTTGTTAAGTTAGTAACCTGGTTGTTAACCTGGCTTCCCCATCGACTTCGTTTGTCAGAAGGTCGCAAAAGGTGATCACGTGACCCTGGGAGATTACAACCATGCCAGGCATCTGAATTTTGATTGTGTGACTGCAATGGTCATAAGTGTGAAAAACCATCATAAGTCATTGCCACTATAACTTCAAACGATCACTAAATGAACTGTTGTAATTCAAGGACTACCTGTACTTCTACACATATATATTTTTTAAAAACAGTTTAAGCCTCAAATTATATAATGTGTACAACTATGACTATTATTAACCTGGTATCCTTTTTTACTGCAAAATTTAAAAAAGGGATCGGTCAAGACCAGGGATTGTTTTCTACGTCTGCTTTTTTCTTGCTTTGCATAGCAATTTTGTCCTCTTGTAGAGGAGCTTACGGTAAGTGCAAACTTACATTTGTTTGAAGCCATTATCGACTGGGAGAATATCACACAGAATTTGGAATGTAGTATAGAAGGGACGCGATGGCTCAGTGGCTAAGACGCTGAGTTTGTCGATCGAAAGGTCAGCACTTTAGCAGTTCGAATCCCTAATGCCACGTAATGGAGTGAGCTTCCATTACTTGTCGCAGCTTCTGCCAAACTAGCAGTTTGAAAGCACATAAAGAATGCAAGTAGAAAAATAGGGACCACTTTTGGTGGGAAGGTAACAGTGTTCCGTGTTCCTTCAGCCTTTAGTCATGCCAGCCACATGACCACGGATACGTCTTCAGACAGCGCTGGCTCTTTGGCTTTGAAACAGAGATGAGCACCGCTCCTAGAGTCACGAACGACTGGCACATATGTGCGAGGGGAACTTTTACCTTTATAACAATAACTACCTCTCTTTTTCTTTCTCTCAAGCTCAAAACACCAACTTCACTTTGTTTCTGAAATCTTTTCCAAAACTAAATGATCTGTCATCATTACATCCATATTTGTATATTGGATCTAACATAAACTTCTAAGTATGTTGGACACACTTTCAACTCCATATAAACCTCTCTAACCAAGCTGTAAAGATCTCAATAAAATCAATCCAAACATAGTGAAGTAGTGAAATAGGCCTTCTGAATCACCGGTTACAGCGTAATGTATTCCTGTTTGTTTTATGGATGTTCTGTGCAACAGAAAATTTAAAGGATTGTTTGTTGAAGTTACATAAGTTCCCATACTATGTTCTAATCTGCAATAGCCAAAAGTTGTTTTGCACATTATACAAGCTCTTTGCCAAATGTTGTCATCAAATTGTTATTATTATCCTTTATTTTCTCTATGCTTTTCCTCCTACCATTTCTCAGACAACGGAAAATCTTGCTTCTTTTGAAAGATCAAAGTAGTACAATTTTCTTAAGTGCAGATATCTTTTGCCTTAATATTCCATTTTTAAGCCAGCAGTTGTTTTGATGTGTGCAGTAATATATCATGCAGGTGAACTATTATTGCTACTTCCTGACTTATTTGTAGTGCTGTATATTGGCACTTTTGGAGAACTAGAAACGAGAATAGCACAGTATCAAGTGGTTTTTGCTAATAGTTTTAGCTGCTACAGTGTGTACCAAACAGAACCTCAGACAATATTTTGAAGTTTATTTTACAATGGTTTTCTAGTGCCCACCAAATAGCTGTATGACCATGGTCAGCTCAGATACTTTAAAATTTGGCATTAAGGAATCAGATAAATACAATAGATTGAGGTGAAAATTAGTTTTCACATGATCGAATGTAAATAGCTAGATATTTTTATCTGATTGTTAACAAAATGAGGAACTGATAAAAATGTTAATTTCTTGCTCCCAAAATAATTGCTTCTAGCTCCTTATGTAAATCAGGAAGGAGAAAGAGAAGCAAGGACTTTGAACGCTATTGTTGAGTTTGTATTTGACACACAGCACTCACTGGAATTCTTTTGTCATGATCATTAGCTTTTCTAATAATAAAATAATAGGAAGTTCCTGGGTGGGTTGTACCTGTTTAATTATTTCTATTCCACCTGCTGAGGAAAAGCCTAATAGTAGGTGACTGTATAGAAGTAGAAATAGAATGGTGCTCCTGGGCTGTTATAATACAAAAGCTTGTAAAAAGGGAACCAGAAGAAACATCTGCTTTAGCTGGTTAAGATGCTTGAGAAGGAGTTAGGACAATTCTGCACTACCATTTTCATTCCAAATCCTTTAAATTAGCTTCACACCAGTTGAGCCAAAACTATCTCAACTTTGCTTCCAATTAAGGGCAATAAAGTTGGATTGTGATAACCCAGAGCTGATCCTGAAGCAGTGTACGTGCTATATGCCTGAGTTCCCCAATGATTACAGCTTTGTGGAACGTGTGTGTGTGTGTGTGTGGAGAGGGGATGATTTTGCGAGAGTGGCCAGCAGGTGCACTTACACACACACAGCTCCATTTTCACGAGCAGCATGCATGTGTCATGCACTCCCACAAATGGAGCATACGTGCATGCGCTCACCTACTGCTCACGTAAGTGAGGATACTTCTGTGTGCGCATGTGCTCATTGGCTATTTCCGTGGCCCGGTTGCAATCCCCTCATGTCCCACTAGTGGGCCCTGGCACATAGGTTGGGACCTCTGCTATATGCAATGCATAAATATTTGTAGTTTCAGCTAATGAGCCAGGTTCTTATTCTGCCAGCAGACCTATTTTTCAATAAATACCTATAAATGATGATACCAGAAGTGGGTTCCTATCAGTTCTAACCAGTTCTTTAGAACCGGTAGTAACTTGGCGATGACATCACAGAGTCAGTTCTTTCGGTGTCTCCATGGGCACCGCCATTTTGGATTTTTGCTTCTGCACAAACACAGAAACTGTTTTTTATTGATGAATAGGTGCACATGAGGCGTGATCCTGAGCAAACCAGGAACAAAACAATCCACAACCCACCCCTGGGTGATACCAATGAGTAGACCATCTAGTGGGAGTGGAATTCAAGTTTTCTGCTTAAAATGGAGCCTTTCTTAGCATATATATTGGGTGTTTAGGTTCCATTATTAAATATAATGATAAGAGTTTCATTTCAGGATCAAGACCACATTCCTGTGGCTTACACAGTATGTATGACTACTTATTCATAAATAGCTGCGTTGGGCTTTGTGCATATGAAAGGGCTAGCAGAAGAAAAAAAGATCAGAATATGTTGTTTCTAGAAGACATAATTTATCAAACCTGCTTGCTGCACATTATAAAAGCTGATAAGGATGTTCCTATTTTTATTATGTCTTCCAATCTCAGATGCATTAATTTGAAAGCATCGCTTCAGGATATTTTTCCATACAGAAGCAAAATGAAATTCAGCCTGTGAATTCAAATAAATGGATGATCAAGCTCAGCAATCTGTTTAGCAAAAATGTCAACATTTTTGTAGAAATTTATTTCAATTGTAACTAATTCCCACATTCTTTTTCCTCTCTCGGTTGTGTTCCTGTGGAATTTATACTTCCAACCAACATCTAACAAGGGGTATCTACTGTAGCTGAGCTACTCTTGCTTGCTAAGAAGGTGTCCTTGAAAGCTCAGAATTTCCACTTCCTTTGTAAAAACATAATGACCATCCTATTCCATCTACCAGTGGAACTAACCAGCCCATAAACATCCTAATTTGTCCTAAATACTGTATCTCTAAGGGGGAGGGGGGAATTAGCAAATGCTTTGATGATTGTCAAAAAGAAGGGGAAAATACAATATTTCTTTTTTTCCCTCTCCCTTTTAATGCTTTCTCACTCTGACATATTCATGCTAAAAGCAAAGTCAGTTCAGCTGCCTGGAATAATCTGCTTATTCATTGTGTTGCCTTCTACACAATCAATTACACCTACATTAATTTATATATCTGGAGAATTGCTTTCCTTTTGCAACGTGAAGCAGAGAGATGATTTGTAGGAATAAAACAAAGGGCAGGAAGGAAAATGCTAATACTTTCCTTCACTGGTGCTTTTTCATTGCAATCCTCTTTTTGCCATATTCTACCCAGCCAAGATTCCAAACAGGGTCTATAAACAGAAATGACAACCTGAAGCCTCAGTCAAGCAAATGGGCATAAGAGCAGGACACTGGGAAGGATATAGCAGCCAAGGGAAGGATTAAGCACTTGGTTTTTGGTCCCTGCTTCCCTGAAAATTCCCACTGTCCAATTTTATTGTTGTGGTTTTGGAAAGAAGGCATGACAGCACTTCCATATGCTGAGGTAACTCTCGTGCTGCTACAAATGAAATGCTTTCCCAGAGCAATTTAAAAACAAAAAAGCTTTAATCTGGACCCATAGAAAGGGTCTCAAAATAAAATTTTGAGGCTAACAGAATAGAAGGCAAGATGGCTAGACACTGAGCCTCGGTGGCGGAGTGGTTAGAGTGCAGTACTGCAGGCTACTTCTGCTGACTGCCGGCTGCCTGCAATTTGGCAATTCAAATCTCACCAGGCTCAAGGTTGACTCAGTCTTCCATCCTTCTTAGGTGGGTAAAATGAAGACTCAGACTGTTGGGGGCAATTGGCTGACTGTGTAAACTGCTTAGAGAGGGCTGTAAAACACTGTGAAGCAGTATATAAGTCTATGTGCTATTACTATTGTTAGTGTCAATGATGACAAAAACATTTGTGTATGACAACTCAAAGGATCGTGATGGAATACTGTTGCCTACTGGATCACAAAGAATTGGAAGTGACTCAACAACACCAACAATTGCTAGGCAGGAAAGTGGCAGAAAGGAAGAGGGAGGGTCATAGCTTCAGACCAGATATTATTTGATGGCTTCCATAAACACTTCACCAGCCAATCAACTCTTCAATCCTTTCTCCAGCTGAGAAAACTCAGTTCAGTTCTTCCTCTGTCCAACATTTTCTGGGTAATTGTTTCTGCCCACTCCTCCTGGATGGTACAACCTAATTCCCTAGTATTTTCCAGTATACCCTCTTTTTCCTCAAACTTGGAAAGGCAGAAATCCATGTAATAAGCAACATCTACTGTGTCTGGGTAGCTCTATAGTACGGGTGTCAAACTTGTGGTCTCGTGTTGCCGTTATGTGATGTATCGCAACATTTTTCCCTTTGCTGGGGTGGGCATGGCCTGTGCACCCCTGCTGTATAGAATCATCTAATGCAGCATGTTTCATTTCCAAATCAGGATATTTTAAGAAAAATAATTTACTTTGGCCTACTAAAATCCTGCATTTACCAGCATGGTTTTTAAAATGTCCTTTGAAGGATAAACTTTGAAATGACATATATAGAACACCTCTCTTCTATTTTTCACCTTTTTTTTATCCTACATATTTTTGGCCTAAGATAGAGTCACAACACGGAAGCAGAGTCCTAGGCTATTTGTACAAAGCAGCAGCATTGGCAGGAAGGCAAGGAAAATGACACAATGCAGTGGAAGCTTTGGCCCTTTGGGATATGTATTGTGATGTTGCATGTCCAGCTAAAAGCAGCAGAGATTATGGCATAATGGCATGAGTATCTGTGGAACAGTCTTGCTGCAGTAGGATTGGCCTGTCCCACTCACTCCAGCAAAAGGAGTTGCTGTGGATCCCACTGGCCCAGGAATTCCAGCTGCTGGGGTCAAGGGGAAGAGCCTATTCCGCAGTGGGCCTGTGGAATATTCTAGCACTGGAAGTGAGAACTACCCCCACCCTTTTGGCCTTCCAGAAAGGTATCACAACCTGATTTTTCCAGTTGACCTGGGGCCCCAAGCTGGTAGCTCACTCCTGGAAATGATGTATAGAAATAAGTTCTCATCCCCATGCCATCCATGGTTGTTGTTTTATATATCAGTATAATTATAATTGTTTCTATATTTATATTTCCACATTTTGTAAGCCACAGAGTCACTTTATCAGTAAGGTCAGAAAAATAAATGAATGAATGAATGAATGAATGAATATATATATACCGGTATATGCAAGTCTTGGCGTATTCAGGTCTTTTCCTGTGTAAGATTGAAAGTATCTTGGCGACGTTTCGATGAGGTCTCACTCATCATCTTCAGGCTGGTGCCTTAGGTTCTGCTTCGGAAATTTATTTTTAATTAATTTAAAATTTAAATTCCTAGAGTGGGCCTTAGTGGCCTTTAAAACCTTAGTCTCAGCATTCCTAGACTGGATGAGGAGGTGAACTCATCTGGCTCACTATTTGCTATTTCATTGCTTATACTTTAAGGAAGTGGTAGGTAATGCACAGGAAGAACAGGAATTGCAGTTCAACATTTCAAGGCTGTAGGTCAAGGGTGTCAAACTTGCATCATCACGGCGGTGTCACGTGACATATTGCAACTTTTTCTCCCTTCACTAAACCGGACGTGGGCGTGGCTAGCATGTAACGCACCTGGCCCGAAGGCTGTGAGTTTGACACCCCTGCTATAGGTTATCCACCTATTTTAGGATCATTTTGACATGCATAAGTTTCTCATTTAAGGAGGTTGAGCTCTGGCTCTCAAATGAGATTTGGGAGGTGGAGTTAGAAGGCAATGCATGTCAATATTTTGTTTCTATGGAACAGAGCTGAAGCAAAAGATCTTTGTGCTCTTTTACATTTCCAAACAATATTTGATCAATTAGCAACACTGACATCCCACAATTACTAGCAATTTGGAAGAGGTGTGCCGTGTTCTCAACTTTGCTTGTTAAAAATATAACTATCAGTTATTTTGCAATGTGCTGTAAACAAGAAGCCAAGCCTACTTCACTTGAAAACAGTAACATGTCAAAGTGACAGCCACAGACTGAAAGGAACATGGTGTTTAAGAGGAAGAGAAGAGATGGAAATGTTTTCTAAGTGAGCATTGTTATGTGCGGGTTTAATTATATCTGTGAATTTGTTATTTTGGAAACCAGGGCAGCAGCTACCCAGAGGGATCAACATTGTCAATGGGAAGAAAAAAGTACAAGATGTTCCAAGGAAACGGAGAGACATCAAGTGGCAATCAAGATACATTTAAAGAGCACCATTTACTAGTATTCAATCAAGTTTTTGTTTTATTGGATTTCATACGATGTTTCATATCAGGCTTGAAACCTGCCAGAACTGAACAAAGACTGACGTGGATTGATCTTGATCAAATAAGGACAGGTGGAGAAAATGGTGTGAATAATGAGTAAGCAGCCTATGGCCAGGGATCATGCTGTCCTAGGCTTGTATGTGTGAGAGCATGTACCGTGTTTCCCTGAAAATAAGACAGGGTCTTATTTTCTTTTGACCCCTGAAATAAGCACTTGGCCTTATTTTC